>JAAAKG020138571.1:0-12602 GCA_010014905.2 Druon quercuslanigerum
TTACATTATTGGTTTAAAATTAATTTTTTAGTTGGAAATTCAACAATTAAATTTTTGGCTAAAAATGGATTTTTTTAACAATAAGAAGTCAACTACATGGGTAAAAGTTGTACCAATTCGTTAAAAATTAATTTTTTTGTTTCAAAATTCAAATCTTTAATTGAAAATTTAACTATTTCGTTGAAAATTCGTTTTTTTATATTTTATTTCAATACAATTTTTTACCTGAAAAATGTCAATTTTCCATTTTTTTATTGTCAGAAAACTATTTTTTCTGGTAGAAAAAAACTTCCGTTTCCTTATTCTTTCACCTTTTTTTCTCCTCCAACTTGCCATTTTCTCACATTCATTTTTTCATTCACTCTCATTTGCTCCCCTAGCTCCCTCCAACTTCTTCATCCATTCTTCTGCTAATCCATCCTCCCCTAGAATCTTAACTAAATTCTCTTGCCAGCTTCCTTTATTATTAATTCCTCTCCTACATCCTTTCTATACGTGCTCCCATGTTTCCTCCTCCCATTCACATATTCTACACTTTCTGTTCTCTTCCTTTTTCCAATACATCCCCTCTCTACCTCGTTTCTCAATCTAAATCTTTCTATTTTGGTCCACCTTCTCTCTCCCCATCCCTTATCTAAAAACTTTGGTAAACCTTCCTTTTTTATCATCTTATACCAGTTATTGTATTTTGATTCCTTAATTATCCAGAAACTTTCTATGATTTGTCTATCCCTGTACCTTTTTCCAATTCATTATAGTTTACTCCAGCCCGTCTTCTATGTATCTAGCATTCAAGAACTCCCTCCTTTCTTCTTCCCATATCGTTAACTCTATCGCCCTCCCTCTCCTCTCTTCTACGTCCATCAAATACTTTCTCGCCCACTCTCCTCCCTTTCCCTCTCTCAGCTTCATCTCAAATTTATCCCTTTGCGCTTCTTCTCTCACCATATATCCTGGCGTCCTCCAATCTACCCCTAATATCCACCTTTCTTGTATCTTCTCAATATAGTTTCTTTCTTTCCATCCCCATATCTCTGCCCCATAACTTAATACCGGCCATACCAGCGCATCAAATAACCACATTCTCCTTCTCTAATTTTTTAAACCTTTTTCCGATTTCCTACATCTTCTTCATTACACCTGCTACTTTTTTATCCTTTTTATCACATAAAATCCATTATCTCCCTTCTTCTGCAAAATATATCCCAAATATTTTAACTCCATTACCTCTTCTATCTTTATTCCCTTCCATCTGCATGTCCATACTATTGTCTCCCCCTCCTTTCCTAAACCTGATTATCTTTGTATTTTCTACATTTAAATTCATCTTTTTCCCAACCAAGTATTTCTCTAACCCTGTAATCAAGCCCGCCATTCAATTTTCATCCTCTGCCATGAGCACTATGTAGTCTGCGTATGCCAGTGTATGTATCCTTTCCTTCCCTATCCTAACTCCTCTTCAACTTTTTCTCCTCATTTCTTCTTCCAAGTCTGATATTAATATATTAAATAAAAGCGGGGTCAGCGGACATCCTTGTCTCACTCCTCTCAATAACCAGAAACTCTCTCCTACTTGATCCCCTACCTTTACCCTACTTTTTGTCTCTCTAAAAATTTCCGACACTCTATTTATTAATCCCTCTCTTATCCTCTTTTTCACCATAACTTTGTCTACTTCGTTTCGGTCTAATAAGTGAAACACTCCTCTTATTTTCTAGATAGTTCGGAACATATATCCTGCCCTTCAGCCCTATTCCTTTTCTAAACCCTGCCTGATTCGGTTGCGCTATCTTTTTTTCTCTACTTCTTTCTTTAATCTCTCTGCGAAAATAGTCACAAATACTTTATACAGTGTTCGCATCAGCGTCACACCCCTATAATCTTTAACCTCCTCTCCTTTGCATTTCTTCACTATTGGTATCACTGCTCCTCCTTTTCATAACTCTGGCCAGCCCTCTCCTCCTAATACTCGATTACACATTATCCATGCCCATTCCTCTAGTTCTGTCCCTCCATATTTCCATACTTCATTTGGAATCTCATCTATACCAGGTGCCTCTTGATCCTTCATTATTCCTAACACCTTCACTATTCTCGCCTTGTTATGTCCTCCTCATCATCTCCTTCTCTACCATATTTTCCTAACTTCCTTTATTTTCTCTCTATTCCTCCTAGCGAATGAAAAAATATTTTTTCCATTCTTCCATTTCCCTATCTTCGTTTATTCGTTTTCTTTCTCTTCTTTCTCTATTTACTACTTTCTATACCTATTCTTCCGTCCGAGTCTTCTCTGCCTCTTCCCCAAACCTCCTCTATTCTTCGCCATTACTTTTTTCTTTTCTCAACTTTCTTAATTCCTTTTTGATCTCCTTCTTTCCCTCTTTACAATCCTCATTCCATTCACTTCTATTCCCCTCTTTACTAACTTTATTTTTGTTTGCGCACTCTAATTTTCATCTTCCATTTTGATATTTCTCACCTTTTTTATAAACTGTTCTTTTCCTTGCATTGACCAATCCCCTTTTCTTACACTCTTCACCTTTGACTCCTTTTTATCCATATTACTATTACTTTTTTATCCCTCTAACTCCTCAAAGCTCTTTAACCACTTCTTTCCCTGCCCATTCAGTACACATTTATTATAAGTCCACGCACTTCTATATTTTCTTCCATAATTTCTTTTAACTCCTTCGCTTTCTCCTGCGTATCTCCATTCACATAAACCCCCACTATCTACCATTTCTCTCCTCCCATCCTTACCTCTTGTACTATTAATCCTTCTTTCTATCTCTTTCTTATCTTTCCCTGTTAAACATTCGTTTTTCACTCCCATCGCCATTCCTCCCATTGCTCAACCTTTTTTATTCTTCCTTTTGTCATTTTGAATTCGCCATTTGTAACATCTTGATAATCTTCAACCTACTCTTTCGAATTCCTTTTTATCTAGCTACGTCTCCATCATTATTACAACATCCTATTGTATCAAATTTGTCATAAATTCCCTACCCTTTCTCTCCAATCCTGCTATATTCCAGTAACAAATCGTCCATTCTTCCCTACATTCGTTTTTTTTCTCTTTTTGCCTCTTACTATTTCTTACTTTCCTACCTCCCATTTCTTCCTCTCCCAGATTCCCTGTACCTCATTTCTTTCTAACTCTTCCCTATCTTCATTCCAATCCCACCATACTCTGTCCATCTGTATTCTTCCATATTTAACCCATGTTCTTTTTCCCTTTAATCTTTCTTCTTCTGATATTTTCCTTAACTTATATTGGATCCTCCTTTCTACCCATGTCAAATCATCCTCTATTCTCTCCGAGCTTTCATATAACATCCGTTTATTTGTCATCACTTCCATCTTATACTCTTATTTCTTTCATTTCACCAGTACCATTCTATACCCTTTTCGCTCTTCCCTTCCTATTTTTCTACGGTCTCCACTATCACCCCCCACCAAGATCACAGTTCAAGCTTTCCATGCTTCTTATCCTACCTTGCATCTCCTCTACCTTTTATTGTTATCCCCCTGCCTCTCTTGTTTTAGCTCCAATTACTGCATTCTATTTCCTAACTGTTCCCTAACTTCTTACCATTTTTTTATTTCTTTCCTAAGTTCCGCCATTTCCCGCCTAATTTATTTCATTAATTCCTCTGCTTCTTTTCCCTGCTTTTCTTAATAAATGCCCATTACTTCTATCACGACTTCAGTGCTTCCCCTCTCTCCTGTTTTCCAGTTGATAAAAGTCTCAATCGATCCTACACTTTTTGCTCCAAATCTCTCATTTTCTATAGTTTTCGTGTACTCCTCCCTTGCCTTTCTTTCTTTAAAATCCCCTTTCTGTGTACTAAATACTTCCTGCTCTACATCCGATTTTTCCTCGATGTTATTCTCTTCGCTATCCATGAATCCAATTTCAAACGTTCCCGCCTTTTATCTTTGCCTGCCTCTATCTATCGCCGTGTTCTGGTGCTCTGGTCTTTCTCCAACTTTACCCAACCATGATAAAAATAACCCGATGAACCCAGTCCTCCTAGCCTGTCAAAAATCTCAAACCAACCTAACCTTCACTTTCATTCAAATTTGTCTCAATCCTCAAAAATATCATCATCCCCTTTTTATCTTCAGAATCCCTCAAACAATCTCTTTCATCCACACCCTTCTATAAACTTCCACAATTCACTCACCTCAAATTTTACCACATCTATGTATTGACATTAAAAATTCGAAAGCTCTAGTAATTATTCTAAAAATTAAATTAAGATAAAATTTTAGTCTTTAGGCCAGAAAGAATAACCTGTCTTAGAATTGCACATTTAAAATATAATTGTAAATTAAAATTATATACATTTTAAAAACGACAAATGTATTATGAATAAGTATTATATTACGTAGTATCAAGTGACATTTAAAAGAAGTGGACAATTTTTTTTTTTGAAATGATTTAAAAAATCAACAAGCAAGTTTTCAAGTCTAACTCTTCTAATTTAACGAATTTGGAATATGTATATCTTTCATTTATTTATTTTTCTTATATTGGAAACCCACAGTTGACATTCTTATGACTTGAAAATATCGAATCGGAAAAGGATATTTGATTTTTAATAGTTTTGTTTTTTAATGTTGCTTGGAACACTGGTTCTTAGAATTTGTGAATGTTTCGATTGTTAATTTAGTATTGAGGATTAAATTAAATTTTTCAATTTTAAAGCTTCTGGGGTGTTGGAATTTTAAATGTTTATTACATAATAGAGTTTTTAAGTTTTTGCGATTAGATTTATTATTATCGCTTAGCGAGCAGGTCTCTCGCTATGCATGCTGGCTTGAGAGGCTCTTGCTGCAATATTGGACCCCCGAGCTGATCTGTCGGGCGAGGTGAGTCCAGGAGTATACCTGGATCGAGACTCGATGCCAGTATCTGGAGAGGGCATACTGCCCCCCCCCTTCTTTTTCTTCAACAAGTCCATCGACATCCCTACTCCCAGGGATTCCATGAGACAAGAGATGTAAACCTGCGGAAGGAATGCCAATGGCCCTACATGGGCTATGATTTCTAGTGAGTGAACAATAGAGATCTGGACCAACATCTATTCTCCTTAATTATTGCTTTTGATAGCGGCATAAGAGGAAGAAAAGGAATGAAATAATAGTAGGACTTTCTCTTTGCAGCCTGTTTGCGGATTCGCCCCCGGCACGGCTGGAAATAAGTTACCAAACCGTAGACCTGAGTATTTAGTGCACACATTCGAACGGAAGCTAATATTTATGTCCTTTTTTGAGCTCCTTACTCAGGAGTTAACTAAGTACTGGGTTTCGGTCGATGGTGACGTGCCTCTCCCTGAGGCAGGGCAGTAGGGACATACGGCCGGCCTTTTCTTTCCAAGTATTTAGTTCAAGTTATTGGAAGTAAACATTTACTAATACTTGTTTACAAATAGTTGTTAATAATAATACTAGCTAATAAAAAAGAATAATAATGCTAACATTAGTTATAAAAATAACTGGTCGAAAATAAATTCAAGGCGTTCAAAATTTAAGATTTTTTTTAGAGTAAAAATACTTAAATTTATGCCAGAAATGACAACTTTTAACACGCCTTAGTTTTTTTTATCAATAAAGAAGAATAAAAAAGAATTATGCGACTGGCTTTATTTTTAAATTATATTCGTCCTTCCTACCATTTGGTTTCTTTCTGTAGAAAAACTTGATATTTTCATAACTCTTAGCTTGAATAATCTATAACCTTTTATAAGATCTCTCTCAATCTTTCCTAATTGCTTTTGGAAAGTTCGTGTATTTCTTTTAGCTGGGACCTCACTATATGAGTTTGTTTTCCGACTAAGTGGGATATGTTGGCTTGGGCCTGGTTGAGCTCGGAAATTTCTGCTTTGAAGGTTTCGCCGTCGCTATACATCATCAGGCCGACTATAGGTCCAATGAATCCTCCTAGAATTCCCAGCGAGCGTGGAGCTCGTCGGCTTCTCATCCCCATGGGTGAATCGGCAATGATAATTTTGTCGATGCGCTCCTGCATTTTTCCCGTATGTCGTAAGTCCTCTTTCTTCAGACCCTCGGCCACCTGGAATTTGGCATGAAGCCCATAATCGGTAATTGTTTGTAGACATGGTAATTCGAACCCTGGCATACATAGGTCTGATAGGTGTTTGAATAGTTGCTCCCACGAGTCCAAGGGTCTCATAGGCTCTAGTTTCTCATAATATATTCCCGGGCTGGCCCTTAGCGGTGTCTCTCTATGCGTGGTAGAGTCGAGTGCTTTAGAAGCAGTAAATGGGAGCAGGGAAATCAGAAAGCAGGAAATCACCATCTTACCTAAAAATAACATACGTTAGGGCTTTTCATCGGTGATGAAACGAAGTGCAAGACAGGTAACACCTTGTTCATAATAAAAAAAACGGAAAAGGTGATAAAATACCTTAAACTTTAGTCGGTAGACAATCAATTTAAAGAAAAGCATACTCTATCTTTGAATTCTTCCTTGAGTCTCGTTTTAGCATTGGACGACCTTTATTTTATCATTTTGCTACGCGAACCGGTCGCCAGTTTCGGTTTCAAGGATGGCGTTAATGTGTTCTGTGAATCTGACTATTATTTTTGGTTTTAATTCGAAGAAAGTCGCCTCTACCTTCCCATGACAGTGGGTAATGACAATATTGAAGTCTTGGAAGACGTTCGTCAATACTTCCGTCATTTTGTTTTGAGTTCAAGATCCTAGTGCAACTTTAGAATGGCCATTCGACAGGATGTTTCCTTGTCACGATCTAGAGCGATGCCTTTTTACCGTCACAGAGTAGGTGTAATGTTGCATTCCCAAAGATCATTAATATCAAGACGCTCGGAAACGATGAGGAGTTTTGCAATAGAGTTCGTTAGTTCGCAATTTTCTAATATAAAATGCGCGTAATTGTCTGCTTTTTATGTCAGGTGTTCAGTTCATTGATGCGAAATGTTTGGTACCAATTTCAGTCAGGTTGGTCGTTTTTGATTTTACTTCAATGGACTTTGGGAGGAGTGCCTCTGTGGTTGGGGAGTCGCCGATGTACGGTAGATCCACTTTAATTAAAGAAGAGAGGAATAGAGAGGGGCTCGTTGGTGAATGTTCGAATGTACTTCCGGGTTTCAATTTTCGTTGGTTGAATCCTGGTTTAAATGTTCGATTACTCGCAGCCCAGCGATTCCCCCTATTTGGTTCAGTCCGATGAATTCTGCATTGGAGATGACGCAGAAGTGGCAATTTTCTTGTCTTATTTCTAACATTAACTCCCCCACTACCCGCAATGTCCTGTTCCCCACGGTGATATCATTTTTTCCAATTTCTCAATGTAAATGCTTTACAATTTAAACTCTAATAATTACACAAAAAGTTAGAATTCCTCAACAATGCGTGCGTTCTTTAAAATTAGATGTCTTGAAACATTTAATTTTCAATATTTTTCCAGTATTTCCTCTTATTAAACTATAATCTTAAATCTTGTAATTATGAAATTTAATGCGTAATTCTAAATATTTGACGTTCAAAAAAATGTTCCACTTAAGGTTTTATTTTTTAAGCGTAAATTTTCAATTTAAAGAATTTTTAAATGCAGATTCGAAGAACTGAAGTATAAATCAATTAACAATTTTAAAAATTGAACTGTACTTCGTGAATATAAGAAAAAACAAATGGAAAAACAATTAATTTTGGAAGGCGAGTTTGAATCTGTTTACAATTAAAAAATTGTAAACTATTTTCAATTTCGAAATAACCTCAGACCAATAAATTCATAATGAAACGCTTTTATACAATTTCAAATTATATTCCAAATTCAAAACTAAATGATTCGAAACTGAATTTTTTACAATAGCATTGAAGCGATGAAATTGCAGAGTGCTTCATTGAAACTTTGAAAGTTACAATTTTTATTAGTGCATTTTTTTTTAATTTTGCATTCGTACGTGAAAGTATTAAATTTTTTATGATTTCAAGAAGTTATAAGTTTCAAGACAATAATGAATCTTCTTAGGATTCCTGGAAATATTTTTGAAAGATTTTTTTACATTGAATAATTAAACTTAACAGAATGTTTAAATATGTTTAAAAATATTAAAAGACAAATTTCAAATACAATACTGAACTCTGTTGAATCAAGTCTGTGAATATTGCATTTAGTTCTAGAAAAACAAAAAGGCCCTACGTCATTTGGTCTATAGGAGCAAAGATTTTCTGATCCTCATGCACTTCATTATAACCCTCGCCTTGTTTTTCCATTCTCAATATTTTTATTTTTACTTTTATTCACTTTTCTTCTTTAGGATAAGGGCGGCGAAGGATCGCCACACCAAAATTATTTTTTCTTTTGGAGCTGGTCGATTAATTTAAGAAACTGACCTGCGTTTAGGGTAATCCCCTGCTAGTGATTCAAGGGTCAGTATCGGAGGACTATTATGGTGCACCCCACCGGAATTTTTATTTTATTTCATAAATTTTCCAAGGTCCGTATTTAATATTTAATTTAGGATTTCGACTTCTGAATCTAAAACGCCTGTATCGTAGTCTGAAAGGTGGCCGTTTTCTAGTTCTGCAATTACTGTAGTTTCTTCCCGTTCCTGGTGTTGGATTGCGTGATTTGGGTGATTTACCTCTAGAAAGGCGCGCCTCCTTTGCTGAAGGGCTTCCTGTTGTTCCACATCAATGGTTGCAATCTGGCCGATTTGAGAGTTTTAGCAGAATTCTGATGTTTTCTTCCCGATCACCTTCACTTTTTCGAGACGCTGGTAAGAAGCCCGAATCTTTTAGAGAATTTATAAGGCATTCCCTCAGAAGTTTAAAACTTTAATCACTAAACTCGCAATTATCAACAAGTGAGGATGACTACTAACTGTGGCCCTCTGGTCCTAAAACATGGAATCGGAAACTAGGGTTACGCAAGCCTAACCTGGACCTCTTTTCTTTTTCAAGAGGATTTCAGTTATGGAAATAGTAGTGTGCCTAAATCTGCGACATGAGCAACGGAGCCTAGGCCTGCACAAACACTCACAGAGACGAATGCTCACCGATTCGAAAAAGAACGCTTATTTCAATTCAAACTTTGCGGTACCAGTTTTCCATCTGGATCAAATCCGGATCAAGGTCAAAATGAACCCAGTTCGGCTTTTCTTATATTTCTCATCCATGAAGGGGGAATGGTGCACTTATATCTTCGCCGTGAGCGACGGAGCCTACGTCTACACACACGCTCACAGAGATGTAAGCTTACCGAGACAGAACATAAAATTATTTTCAATTCGTACTTTATGGTACCATCCCACTTTAACAAGGTTTTCAAACCCCGATTGGAAGAACAATAAATAGTAGAATTCTGCTAAATTGTCATTTTGATATTCCTTACCTTTTTTTGAACTGTTCTTTTCCTTGCCTTCCTTAATTCCCTTTTCTAAACTCTTTACCTTTACCCCCTTTTTATGGATATTACTATTACTTATTTCGCCATCTACTGTAGTTATTAAGGGAAAGTGATCCGAATCAATATTTACCTACCTTTAATTTCTTGACCTTCTCCCTTACCTCATCATCCACTATGAAATAATCAATTACCGTTCCCCATTCTCCTCCTGACCGTGTATATTCTCCTTCCTCATCTCCCTCTATATTTCCGGTTAAGATAAACCATCCCAACTCCTCCAAGCTCTTTAACAACTTCTTTCCATCTCCATTCAGTACCTTTTCTTTTGATTTTCTTCCTCCCTCTTCTCTTCATTCCCTTCTTCCTCTTTCTTCTGCCCTCGCATTGAAATATCTACCTCTTATAAGTTTAATCTCTTCTTTATTTACTTCCATCATTCCTTTTAACTCTTCACTTACCTCAAATTTCACCACAATTACCAGAAAAATCAGCATCCACAATTCCCACCACCTTAAACTTTCATGCTGGTAACGGAAGTCTCGAAAGAAGTCATTTACAATTAAGAAAACAATCAAGGCGAATCCTTGAAATGAGTCAAAATTCAGAATACGGCGAGGTCCCCTGGTTTTTGAGTTAATTTGGAAGTACTCATTACTCGAGAGTATCCCCAATTATTTTCATTTAGACATTACTGCCATAATTAAAAATTATGAATAGTACATAGAAATTCGAACCAAAAAAAATTTCAAATTTTCTTTTCAGTTGCCGAGTTACAAAAGTTACTAGTAGCGTAACTAAATGGGGACACCAGAATGCTAGGCCCTAGTGCTGCCACCATTAGATTTTCACGTACGATTCAATACCTTTTTCCTTATTTCTCCTTAAATTTCCCATATTCTTCCCTGACTTCTAAGAAACAATAATTTAAAAACAAAAATATCGTTAATTCACTGTACGTGTGGGATGAGGCTTCCACTAAACTGAAGGAAGGACGAGAACACTTTCTTTTATTTTAAATCAGAGAACACAGTAAGGAATGTCAAAATACATTTCAAGAGAAAAAAATGAACCAGAAATGGGGCACGTTCTGCAATGGGCAGAGCGTGTCACGCATGTAGAGAGAACAGGTAAGATAGTGAAATAAACGATACAGCTTAGCGATATGATTCTTTGTAGTACCGCTCATCGTCTTAAGAGGGGAAAATTAAATCCGAGAGGAACGAAGTTTCGTTACTGCTTTAGTTTTTTCTTAGCGCACGCGCAAACTTGTTATGTGGCGGGAATCCTCTCGTTTTGAGATTCGAAACGGGGTTATTTCTTCTAGGTCAATTTTAAATTTGTTGTTAAGCAGATCCATATCTTAAAATCTAATTCTCCCGGTCAATACATTGATCCCGGCGGTTCACTTCCGTTGATTCCCTTACCGAAAATAAGATAAATTTTCGTTGACCTGGACGAAATTTTCGCGACTTAAGGACTACACCTCCCAAATAAAAATTAAAAGAGAATTACTTCGATTTTACGGTCCCGACCGTAAGAAATTATTTTCATTAAAATATAAAAATAAAATTCACCCTATATTTTTCCGAAAATTTGAAGAATTAATAATCTTTTATAATAATTCAAGAAAAACTTTAAACATATTGACACAAAATTTTGAAGATGTAATTATTTTAAAACATCAAAGACATTTTCAAAATTATGAAATTGCAATAGGAAAAATTATAAATATAATTAAAGATTTATTTTGCAAATCATATCCCATGTTGCATATAGTAAAGAAAATTAATTAGCTAATAATAATTCAAATGATTCTTATTTATATTTTGCATGAAACTCAAAATTGAATTTCTAAACAATTTCATTTTGGTTTCAGTACCTTTTAAACTAATTCCAGGAAAAATTGAAATATATGTACAAGTTATTTTAAAAAATGAATGTATGTAGTCACACATTTCACGCGTCTTAAAGGAGTTATAATCAAACTAAAAAAATTAATAAATTTTACTTTGTAACAAAGCACTGTGACTGTGCTGTATAGAGAAAAATGGCGAACAAAAATTATTCCAACAATTATTACTCTGCAGTCACAATCTCAAACACAATGTGTGTCATGGGTTCATTGAAGAAATGGAAACAACCTTTAGTTTGTACACATAAAGGGTCATCTGATTCGTGGTAATTAACGGTTTTGAACATTTTTTTATGTTTACCATGTCCAAAGACAATGATATATCGCTCTTAAAGTTTGAAATTTAATATAGAAGACGGTAAATTGCGTTTGTATATTTAGATTGAGTAATAATTTTGAAAAAAATTATCCGAGTAAAAACTAAGTATGCAAAATTATTAAAATTTTTGTGCTTACTGCGTCCACACGGATTGAGATATCGCGTTTAAAATTTGTCACATTAAATAAAAAGCACTCATGGATGTTTGTATACATCAATAGTTTTATAACTTTAAAGAAAGTTTTGTTGTTTGATGTATTTCAAACTTTTTGATGCTCGTATTTTGCGCACTGACACAAATTTTAGACCTAATCGTCTAAACATTAAAAAAAATTAATATAAACATTAAAATTCGCACATTCTTTGCAAACCAACAAATATTTATCTACGTATCTGCACACACTTATACTCTTTGTATTTTTGAAGCATTTTCAGCGATTTCTAGGGGAGGAAGCAAGAAACTTTGAACGTCGATAAAGTCGAGATCACGTAACTAAGTTCGTTTATGAAATTTTTGTGTAGAATGATTTTCATTGAGATATCGTGCTCAGGATTTTGAAAGTTGTACAGAATGCACTAAGGAATAATTGCATATATGAAAATATTTATAATTACGATAAAAGTTTTCTAGTAAAATACTATAGGAATAGGGAATAAACTTTTAACGTCGACAAAGTAGATGCCTGGATTGAAAAAGCGAGGAACAGCTTAGAATGTGAAACTTGAAAAACCGTCCAAGTCCCATTTCAGAAATTTGTATCTTCAGAAAATAATTAATATTTCCTTATGACAAACCGCAGGACTTCGCCGTCCTGAAAAATTGCACCTGATACCGGAGAAATCGCGCTGAAATTTCAGCTATAACCATGCATCACGACCGTGAAACAGTCTGCGACGGAATCAATACGACGAGCCAGAAAAAGTCTCAATTGTTAAATTTGTTAAAAAGTGTTTAATTCTTCGTGAATTT
>JAAAKG020138572.1:0-12602 GCA_010014905.2 Druon quercuslanigerum
GCCATTAAATAAAAAATGACACAACGATATAAACAAAAGAAAACATCCTTACGTAATATGTGAACGATCCCTAACTTTACCTGTCCTTTGGATTGTTGGGAACTCCACATTGTTCAATAAGAAATTCCACACAGTCCAAATGGCCTTCACTAGCTGCTAAATGTAAAGCGGTCCGACCATCGTAATCCGATAAAGTCATATCCATTCCACTCAAACGATGCCTGCGTAAAATTTTTTTAAAAATAATCAATAAAATGCCGTAATGAAATTATTAAGCTTTTTGTAATTGTTCTAAAGAGCGTTTGAAGTAAAAATCTGTAAATAGCAACACAAAATCGGCTAGTGCATAATTTTTTGAACAAATATTTCATAAACGAACAATTTCATTTCAAATGAGGCAAAATTTCAAGAAAAATGAAGAATATGGTGTTGAAGTCATTTTTTATTTACATATATCATTCTAAAGTGAGAATAAAGAGACACGTATTACACAGTTTGACCACAAAATTTGATTTGTGTTTTTTACAATTGATTGAAGATTTTCTGCCAATTCTCAAAAAATGGTAAACCTTTTTTTTTGCAGTATTTTCCAAATAATCGTAGGTGTTAAATAAAAAAACTAACAAAACAAAGAAAAGTGACAAAATGGCGACTGCTTTTTTTAAATTACTGTGAGTGGATTTTCTTATTTCTTTTAGAAATAGATGGTAATATGTACTAAATATTTCTTGACTTTCATACTTGGTCAACCACTGCTTCACATTGAAAAAATGATTTTTTTAAATTTAAATATTCGCATTTTTCTCGGAAACAGTGAAAGGTACGATAAAGGTATTATATTAAAAATCAAACTTCTCAAGCCTTAAAAATGGTTTAGCCCTGATAAAGTTTATAGGATACTTTCCTAATATGAGCAGAATCTGCGTAAACATATATGGGAAGAAATAGCAATGGTGGTGTTTTCCAGAATTTTTTTTCAAATCAAATTTCGAAAAACTGAAAACCAAGCACTTTCAAAAAAACCCCACCTTCTTTATTGTACTCAATATTTTAAGAATCTTCTGTCAATATATAAAAATATCGTATCATTTTCATATAGACTAAACCATTTTTGAGAACGGAATTTTTTAAAATGTAAATTTAACACGCTATTATGAATTATGAATTCTGAATACGCTATTACACCTTTCATTGTTTCCGAAAAATTTGAAAATTTGAGTTTTCAAAAATAATTTAATCGCAGGTAGGGTCAACAGGGGTATTGCCGCCACCCTGGTAGTGAACGACACTGTGCAATGAAAATGATTTTATTAAATGTCCAGAGATATAAAATAGATACTTGTGCATGCATAAATATTCTATTAGCCATGTAATTTTTACTGCAATATTTATTCAGTAAAAAAATTACTGAACTTATAATAATTAAATACCATTTTCTTTGCCACCTACAGAATGACATGCTGACACAATAAAAATGAGACACTGCATTAATTTGAAAGTCCTCTGAAAGTTAAAAGAAAAGGTATTTCTTACTTTGTAGTACTTTCAGAGGTTAGATGATTATGTTTTAAAATATAATTAAATAAATATTAGTTTCAAATTAAAGTAGATCTAATGTATTTGAAATATTATTACCGTACCTTGAAAACCAGTGAAGGACATACGTATCTTTTAGTGAACGACACCCAAAAGAAGGAAGTTTTTAGGGAATTATACGCATTTTTTTATTGACGTCCTTGTTACAGTGATTGCTACTTGCTTTCTTTATCCCTAGGACATCGCCTTCTAAGAATCTTTATTATTCAAAATCTTTTTAATTGATTTTGATTTCCAAACCTCAAAAATGAATCACCGACACTCCAGAATGAATTTGACTATCGAAGGTATTTCTTTTCGACAAAAACTTCGTCCTTTCTTTTAAAAACACCCTTAATGATACAAAATAATGTTCTTTATTGTCTAAAGCAACTAAATTACATAATATTTCTTATAAATAACTTTCTAAATTCTTTCAAATTCAAAATCAATACCGGTGTCGTTCACTAAATGTAGGGTGTCGTTTACCGGAAATATAGTGTCGTTCACTGGATTTGAATAAATTATTTATAAATAAATATAACAATAGTTTGGCATCGAATAATGCCTGCAAAAGGAAAAAATCTGCCCTTTCAGATGAATTCGGCTTCGTTACCAAACAATAAGCATATAAATTAATATTCTTCTATTTCTAAAAACTCTTTCTTAAGATGTCGGTAATACCCCTGCTTACCCTAATTATCGAATGATTGTAACAAAACAAAACAAAATTTGATTTCTTATAATCAGTCGAATATTCAACAGTAAAATCAAATCTCTTAGGCGAAAATTTTTCGCCACAGAAGGATATATCCAAATATGAAATCGTTTGGACGCCCAAGCGTTATATATCTGCCTTATTTGAAATTTAATTGGTCAAACGATTTTGAAAAGTTGAAAAAATATATTTAACAACTCTAGTTCGCCTTACCTTCTTATCTTTATATTTATGTACTTTGTGATTGTTATCAATATATCCAATTGAAAAAATGCAATGAAAATGTAATAATTCTTTATATTGATATTTAATGATGTTGCGACTACGATGATGAAAAAAGCCAAAATTGTGCTTCAAATTTTTATAGAAATCCCGAGTACGACTCACCACTTCATTATGTCTTTCATACTGCATGTTTGTTTGTGTGCGTGCATTCATATAATTTACGTATAAATGTAAGTGTTTTTTTTTAATTAATAAAAAATTTTCTTTAATTTTATATATCTCGTGTATGTATATTACTAGAAAATTTAAATGTTTATTATTTCAATAATATTTACCTTCTCATCGCAGTCACATCACCACTTGCTGCACTGAATAATAAATTAACGATTGACAATCCTTTGGTTTCATATTTGTGCCTCCTTGGATCTTTTTTATTTGTCGCGTGCTTTAAATTATCGTACCTGTTTCAATAAAATTATTCAGCATTAGGCAATTTTCAAAAACACTTCTCAATTTAAAAAAGTATCTGTAAAATTAAAATCTATAAATAAAATGAATGCACAAACCTGTGAAAATTGAATTCTGAGACCAACTCTTGGCAAAATTGTACACCTCTACAAGAATTTCCCATTGGATCTAATGGAGGCGACCAGGTGCAAATTCCCATAACGTTTGGAATGACAACTAGTAAACATCCTGATACTCCTGATTTTGCTGGTATTCCAACCTGAGAAATAAATATGTAACAATTATTATAAATAGATAAATTCAAAAACAGTTATCTTGTGATTTCATCCAGAAAAAAGAAGCGAATGCAAGATTCTGCAAGCCATTCTCAAATCTTCATATCCTATTAAATCTTACCCCCCCCCCCCACACGCAGAGTTGTATGAAATGCTATGCCTCTAAATCGCAAAATTTGTATCAAATGCTATCCGTTGTAAAGTCTAATACACAGGATTTGATACAAGGCCTAACCCATTAAGATTTGACAGTATTTTATGAGAATCAATTCATAGATAAATATAAAATTTATCGACCGGTAGAATTTGATCAAACTTTTGGAAGATTAGTATTTTATACAAGTTCTGTGTGGATAATATTTAATGGAGGTTTCATGAGAATCTTTTGACAAAAAAGTATGTATAAGACTTCTGGTTGGAAAAAATTTAATAGAGGTTTTCAAAATTTTTGAAGATAGGATTTGATATAAGTTCTAGCATTTTACTGGTAAGATTTCATAACATTTTTATGAAAATATGATGATAGAAAAGTAAAGGATCTCTAAATGGATAGCATTTGATCGAAAGTTCGTCTATCAAATGTGCTGATAGATTTTGGTTCGTGAAATTTGTTTGATTGAATTACATGGGATTTTTATGAAATGTGCTGATAGAATATGATTCGTGTAATTTTTTGGATTCCATGTAAGAATATGTGTATCAAATGTGCGTATAGAATTTTATGTAAATTGTACGCCTTGGTAGAACTTGATTGAATTTCCCCTAACTGTATAGATTTTGATTCAATGACATGTTTTCTCTGGATAGAAACTCTGTCCAAACTCTATCCTTTTGAGCATTCTTCTTTTAGAATGGTTCCTTACTTTAAAAGCAAATTGTCCACTGTAATCGTACATTCCACAACTGTGCATCAGACTCAATACGTCACGCACACTTTCAGGTTTGAGAACTTTTTCCTCTGTAGTAGGACAAATTCCACCATTTGCTAAAGTAGCAGCCATCACAGACATTGTTTCGCAATTTGCTTCCATTGCACAACACTAAAATCATTTTAAAGAATCATTATTAAAATATTTTTTTAGTTAAAAAGCAAACTTTTAAGGGTGACAACAATTTCAATATTATTTCATTATTGCTGATAGATTTCTTCATGATAAACTTTTCATTTAATACCTGGAAGTAGAAATCCATAACTTCTTTCAGGTCGACTTTATCTGGATAGCATTTGTGCTCCCTCATATAAAAACCGAGTGCGTAATTTCTATCAGCTGCTTCCCTTTCAGATAGAAAAACTGCATTGTTAAAACCCAGGTTCTCACCTCCAGCCAATCTCTTAAAACAATTCATTGTAAAATCAAACTTTTCTGCCAACGCCATTTCCGGCTTGATTAGAGCTTTGAGAAGTGAACAGATCAAAATAGCTCCTGCGTTTATCATTGGATTGTGTGGCTTCTCTAAATGATAAAAAAATCAAAATTAGAAATCCAAGCCCACGTGGAAAGATTCCCCGGAAGCTAAGTTCTAAATAAACCTTGGAGGTAACCAACTAATCTTTTTCATGACCTGCCATTATAAAGTAACCTCTATGTGCACGAGGTGTAAAAAAACATATCCTCCTCGAGTAATTTGAGATCTAAATAAACCTAGGAAGGAATCAACCAATTTTGTGCATGTCTCGTCATTATACATTAACCTGCCAGTGCACCAGGTGTAAAAAATACATCTCCCTCGAGGAAGTTGTGCTCTAAATGAACATTGGAGGCAACTAATTACATTTTTTCATGATTCGTCATTATAAAATAACCTTTAAGTGCGCTAGGTGTAAAGAACACATCTTGCTCGAGGTAGCTGAGTTCAAAATGAACGCAGGAGGCTACCAACCATTTGCTTGCATCAATCGTCATTAAAAAATAACCTCCAAGAGCACCAGGTGTAAAAAACATATCTTCTTGGAGGAATTTCAGTTCTAAATAAACCTTGGAGGCCACCAACCAATTAGAATTCAACTTCCTAGAGAGGGATGTATTTTTTACAACCTGGTGCACTTGGAGGTTATTGTATAGTGACAAGTCATGCCAAAAATTGGTTGGTGGGCTCCAAAGTTCATTGAGGAGAATTTCAAAACTTTATAATTCTACATTTCAAAGATCAATCGTGATCTTCAAGTCCGATTTCATTTAAACCCTTTAATTTTTATAAATTCAAATTCGGTATTCAATTTCAAATTAGTTTCAGAACTTTCTAATATACATCATGTAAGTTCAATGAGATAATCTTGATTTGTAATACCAACTTACTTTTTATTAATCGACATGACTCTCTTTGATTGAACATGAATTGTCATTTCGCGTAGATTTGGGGTCGCTGAAATCGAATCTGGTAATAGAAATGCTCGATCGCCTCAGGTCTTTGAGATATTCCTAGCGTACAGAGTGAACGAAAAGGATACTCTACAGAGTACCTTCATAGTATCCACATATAGTATCCCTTCCGTTGCATGCAACAAAAAAAACAGCAAGTTGTCTGTAGTGGAGGAGAGGTGTGATACCTCTACTTGGCGCGTCCGTAGGTGGCAGATAGGGGAATGCTCGCTGGAAACAGAAGGTAAGGCGGAAATAAAATACGCCTCGCGGACCAAACGCACTTAGAACCCCAAGTTAAGGCCGAGGACTGAGTAGCACCAGGGAGTGGTATCTCGAACGGTGTCTCTAGGTTACCAGGTCGCCTCCTAGAGTACATAGACCGTACCTCCACATGCGGGGCTCTGCGGGGGTGGACATTTACTTACCTAGCTACTCGTGGGAACATTATGGAACATCGATTACAAACAAACGTTGAAGAAGCGAACCGGAGTAATTGTGAGAAGTTGGGTGATCCTTTGAAAGTTACAGAGGAGGTGGACAGGAGAGAACTGTCATTTAAAAAGGTGGACATTGCTGAGATGGATGTCAAACTCTCAGACACATACCATCTCTTAGATGAGTTTCAAGGCACCATACAAGCAATAGCAGAATTTAGTAGGGACAACTGTATGACGACCGAAGGGCTTCATAGGGATCTTTTCGAGAAGGAGAACTGCAAGAAGGAGAGCAATGGCCCTAAAACAGAAGGCCAAGAGGAACACAAGCCAAAGCGGGACTCAGGCGGAAGAGACCGTGGGAACTCACGCTGAAAAGGGACGAATATACCCCAATAGCACGGAATGTACCGTGAACGGTCCTTGAGCATGTAACATGTCTGCCGCTTGGGAACGTTCCAGAAACTTCCCACTGGGACCTGAGGGGAACCTTCCTTTATTATTTTTTTTAACAACAATTATCTTGTAAACCGTAAGAGATAGGTAAAAATGGATGTCATTTTTGAGTTCTGTGTACCGCATGTATTACGCGGTAATATGATATTCATATCATAAACTGACATCAATTTCGACCTTTTATTTACGGTATATCGAATATTTACTGATAATAATAACAATAAGCAAAATTTATTCTTTGAACGTTCCAGTGGAACGTTCCCAAGTGGCGGATATTTTACACGCTCAGGAAACGTTGGGTGCCTGAGGAACGTTCCAGGAAGGTTCCCGGAACGTCCCGTGTTGTTAGGGTGGTCTAATTATTTATCAAATTTGCATATATTGATAATATTTTACATTAAATACATTATTTGCCTTTATGTTCAGCAAGGTTGTCATTAAATCTGATTGGAATTATATACAAGTATTAACTGCTAAGAAAAAAATATTCTTTTAAAAACATTTTCATTTTTCTAACTTTGTTTAAAAAATTTGCCAAAAAGTGAAAAACTTAAAACATTGATTCGTGCCTTTATTTATAAATTAAACCAGAAATATAGATTTTAATGAGTTGAACATTGCAAATCCCAAAAAATAACTTTTGTTCTTTAAATGGTCTATGGTATAATAATTTTTTTTAGTTTTCCTCATCCACTACAATTTATTTCCAGATAGTTCTTGCCCTGACTGAACAACTTTTTTGAAAAGTTTAAATCATTAATTTCCTAAAGTATGAATTTTACCCTTCTGATCGTTTTGGCAATTAAATACGTTATACTAGATAAGACGAATTATTTTTTTAGTAAAATCAAAAAATCGAAAAAAATTCAAAAATTTGTACAGTTTTTTTTTAATCCATAATTTTTTCTAGCATTGTCCCATCGTATACACTGTACAAAATATTTCTGAAAATTACATTTCGTTCTGTAACTTTTTCCTATGTTTTTTGTGGAAAAATTACATGTTTCTTGTAAATTGGCAGTGATTATTAAATCAATTTTACCATGAATGAAATTTACAATGAACATGTAAGTTCCCCACAACAATCATAGGACATAAAAATGCCAGTGATTGTTGTCGGAATTTTATACTAAAGTGTAATTGAAATAAAAATGTAATTTCACAACGTTTATGTAAGCTTTCAACAGTATAATACGTTTTACAGCAGCGATGTAAAATTCCAGCATTCTTGGAATTCCGCTGTTAAACGGTTGATGGCGTTGCGCGTCCATGTTTAGATCTTCTGTTATAATCGATAACCTGAGAGTCAATTCAGTGCAAGATTGTGCAAAATTTTGGCGGCCTTGTCGGCATTCAAATATATTTTAGAATTAAAATAGTGGCATTCCGCGACCATGTTTTAGATTTAGATCATGTTAGATCTTCTATTATAATCTATAACCTTCGAACCACATGCACTGCAACATTTTTGCAACGTCATTGCGCACACTCAACCTTTTACATGCGGCGTTTTACAGCGTTACTGGAATTTCACAAGCCCAGATAACAATATACGCGCACAATGATGGCGTAATGACTCGCACACGTGCGGATTGTCCCGCACGCCGCGCCATTACCCAAGCAAACATATACGCAATCATTTGCGCTCGCACGTGTGAAGGTCGCACGCATGACGGTGATATGCGAACTGTAAATAAGGTTATGTTCGGTACCTACTCTTCAATTGACAAAAAGCTGCGTTGATCCAAGGCACTGCTGTATATCCAGTTATGCACATAACCAAAAACCAAAAAACAACGAAACCACTTTAACTATATTCACGAAGTAATAGCAATAACAAATAATACTATTACTTCGTGACTATTATTAAAGTAATACGGCGGGAAACTGAGTTGTTCAGACCGGGTCAGCGGATAGACAAGTGAGTGCATCGCGCGACAGCCATAATCATTTTCAACAACTGAGCGCGTACTTAAAAAAGGTTCACATTTTGTTTCGGTAAAAGGCAGACTAATCATTTTCATTATTTTCTTCATATGAGGGCATTTGAAATATTTCAATTTCACAATATATCTAGGATTGAATTAGATGATTATTACGGGATGAATCATTGATTATCGACAGCAGGGACGCACGCGTGCGTTGCAGATAGGCTGCCGTAAGCAGTCATACGTGAAGGACGCCGTGAGGGTGATATGAAACTCATTACGCACGCACCGTAACTAGCCATCAGCGCATTCGACAGGTGATGGCAGCATGCGTGCATTATGTCTCGCATAATATGGATCGCACGCATGCGAGTACTATACGTCGCACGATTGTTATCTGGGAGGCAAATGTAAAATTCCATTCTTCCAAAACTGCTTTTTACCACCTGTGTGCGATTTTACACTATCGTGTTATTTCTACCTAATGTTGGTAAACCCACAGCAATCACTGGTATTTTTATGTTCTATGATCTCTGTAGTAAAATTACATGAAACTGTTTACAGTGTTCTGTTTCAATATAATTTCAAGACTTTGTGAGCTAATTTAAGCAAAGATACTTGATATTATTTAATTAGGATGGAACCTGGATTTGTGCACGGTTTCGGGTATAGCCGGCAGTGCCCTTTGACACAAATCCAGTGACTCCAAACGTTAGCAGGTAAGGTCGCATGAATCATTTATGTAAGAGTTGGAGGCATGACGCAATATTATGCAATTAACGCGCTGGGAGTGCAAACCTCATGCTGTTTGTCACGCTTGACTGAATACCGCTTCTCTCTCGGTCACGCGGCTCCCCTCATCATCAAATTGCCTAGGACAGCAATTCTAGGAATGCCAAATCTAGTTAACGGAAATTCAGGTTCCAGTGTGCGAAAATTAATATTTCAATAATTGAAACATTTTAGACTCACTATTATAATCGAGAACGAGTTCGTTAAAGTTCCTTCCTGAAGGTTCTTGTCCCACATATTGATGGACAACTTCCTGTCCCAGTCTTTCAAGAGCAATAGCATAGGTCAAAGGTTTGCTCGTACTTTGAAGAGTAAAAGGAACCGTAGTGTCGCCAATACTAAATCTTTGACCATCTGTGGTACAAACAGAAACGCCCCAATATTCTGGATTCATTCGAGCTAATTGAGGAATGTAAGAAGCCACTTTTCCTTCCGTATTCGTCTTGCATTTCCAGTAAAAATCCTCGATATGTTTCGTAAATCCAGCCCAGTCCGGAATTATAAACTGATGTCGAAATGCTCTCGATATCAGAACTACATTCGGATTAATAATTCTGCAAAAAATTTGAATTGAAAAGTGAATTTTAAAATCAATTTTAAAATCTCAACATATTTACTAAGAAGGTGAAACTGACTTCTTAAATTGATCTCTATCCAATTTTTGTGTCTCGTGAGATATGCCTTCATGTCCACCAGTTTTCACGTGCTCTTTTTTTAAATTATCTGATAATTCCTGTAGTCGTGGGTCATTCTTTCTCAGACCTGTCGATCTCAAAGCCTGCAAAATAACATTTATGTCGTTTCTATAAAAAAGTCTCTTTAGTCTATGAAGAAAATTAAAAATACAAGTAAACTTTTCTTACTTACAGCCAGAAACTTCCCCACTGGTAAGAGGCCAGTTTCTTCATTTTTGAACATGTCGAAGATTACATCCTCGGCATTTGTCGCCTGATCCTTGTCCATTGTACTGGGAAACAAAATGAGTATTAGTAACAAAAATATGAAAAAAAGGAAACAAACTATAATTAAAAAAATCCAAACCTATAAAATAAATAAAATTATTCTTTGAAGAATCTTAAAGCTAAATAATAGTTAGAAACAACGGAAACAGATAATCTGCATTGTTTGGATCCCACGACATTTCATCAGAATAAATTTCGTGAATGAATGAGATTCTGCTGTAACTTGAAAATTTTTTCGCTAGTGATAGCAAATAAATCTTCCAAATATTTTCTGAAAATTTTTTTAATTGACGAAGATACGGTAAGTAACTTTTTTTGTTGAACATATTGTACCTTCGGCTCAATTTAATCGATTTTGATTTTGATTCGGCTAAAATTATCTCAACACAAAGGTGAAAACACTAAACATTATTTCCTATATTTGATTCTGGGATGCCCTACAACTATATTTCGATAAAGACTAAAATGTTCATCATCATTTTTTGGAAAAAATAAGTTTTTTATTATAAAAAATCGTCATTTTACATTTTTTCCCGAAAAGTCGGGAAATGTTTCTAAAATAAAGTTTTATTAAGCCGGCATTGTAATACATTTCTTGTTGCACCTTATTTCTTTTTAACAAGATTTTTTATTTTAAGAGGGAAAAAATGTTTTCTTTTTCACAGTTTTATACGAGATTAAAGTTGATTACGTTATAAAATAATTTATTTTCGTTGAGCAAAATAAAAATCTTGAAAAATACAAATATAACAAGTTTACTCTATCAAAAAAACATGATTTACTTATGAGCTATGTGCAATAATAAACTCAACATTTCTTCAAATATGCTGGCTACTGTAAACACATAAGTTTCCCGTAAAACTTTTGTGAGTAAAATTATTCTTGCATTAATTGTATTTTTTATTTTCTTATTTTCCTTTGCACAGATAAATTATTTTTTAACGTAATCAACTCAATACTTACATAAAACTATGAGAATAACCCTTTTTCACTCTGAAAATCGTAAAAATATTGCTTCGCTCCCAAGTTTGAGCGCGCCCAGGACGCGCGAGTAGTGGTTCTCGCGCTTCGCGCTCGTTAATGTATTCACCTACAGTTACGCGCTCGGTCTTTGTATATTCCCCACACTTGTGCACAGACGTTTTAAAACTAAAGGTCAAAGCATCGACAGCAGTAATTTGGTGATTGTGAATTCTCTTTTGTTAAACCTCCTTCAGCTTTAACGAACATATTCTCATCATAAATTCATACTTCGCACTTAAATCTGTCCCCAAAATTGTATGTTATTTTCATCAATGTATATTATTACAAAGCATTTTAATTATTCTGTCAGAATTTGAATTTTCGACTTTTCAAGAAAATTCTAAACGTTTTTATAATAATCTTGTAGGGCACTCAAAAAGCAACATGTTTCCTCTCTTGACTTTTTTGATATTGTGCGTTATTTGGCTTAAAATGTTTATTTTCGTGTGTTTTTTGGAATTTTGTAACTGCTATACTTCTGGTAATTTTTGTTTCTGTAAAAAAGTCATTAGTACACATTATTTGAATTTTAGAACACTATAATTATCCGTAAAAAGAAAATTTTTATTTTTGAAAAAAGTGGTCTTAAAAATATTCAAAATGTGCTGATTTTTTTAATTTTTACCTAAAATAGCTGGCTAACGAACTTGACTTTTAGTTGAGGACGCTCAAAGAGTGTACCAAAGGGCAACCATATAGATTAGTTTTATCAAAAGTTATCGTGGAAACACAGAGACTGACATGCAGACATACATACAGACATAAATAAAGGCATACATACAGACATACATATAGACATACAGAGATGACACATTCGTAACAACCTGTTTTTCGCATTTAGGGGGTCTTAAATCGTGGAAATTTGACAAAAGCTAGAAGGGTCAAATTTTACACAAATCTAATACCTTCTCTGATGAGAATTTAAAAAAGGAGGTGAAACAAAAAAAGTAAAATTCCCATTTAATAAAACTTTATTCAAGAAAAAATACTGGTTGACCAAGCTAAAACTTGCAGGACTTATAAAGCATATTTGCATCTTTCAAAAGTAAAAAAAGTTGTTCAAATAATCAGAGCTACGACATTAAAAAAGAAACGACCAACAATTTAAAAGTCCCATATCTCGACCAATTTTTTGAATTTTCAAAAAATCTTTGAAGGAGTAATTTTTCATTACCAAAGAAAAAAAAATCCAAGTTACAGCCAAACTACATTGAGTGATGACAATTACAGTGTGCTGAAATGACATGATATCCATCATTGGCGTAACCTCAGTTATACACGTTAAAAAATTTGGTGCTGTTGCCGCCCCTGTAGATACAACTGCTGCGTTTAACGTGGGGTAGCTGTTGCTTTCCGTATAGGAGCACGCTATTGTCCGTTTGA
>JAAAKG020138573.1:0-12601 GCA_010014905.2 Druon quercuslanigerum
AAAGACTTTGAAATACTTCTGCTGACGACTTGTGACTACTATAGGGACGACTTTAGGATTTCGGATAAGTTAGTCGCTGGTCGTCATGAGATTTCTTCAGTGAATAGCCCCTCGGATAACTCTCTATCCTAATTTATTTTCGATGTGTAATAAATTACATCCCAAATTTGGCGATCAAAATCATTAATTTAGATTATCTGTTATCAAGCGGTTTTCAACATTTCAAAAAATATATAAAATGAAATAATAATAGACCAAATCCACGGCAAGCATCTTCGTCTCTGAAAATAATATACCAACATTTCGGTTTTTCCATAAAATTCCTGGGAAAAATTACAATCATTCTTATTTTTAAAATAAAAACCACGCTTCTTCTTTGACTACATTAATTTTACCCCAGAAGTTAACTTTCATTTTGACAAATTTGATTCTACATTACAGTTCTTGGTAGACGCACTTTTTGACGATTATTTTAATTTGAAAAATTTGCACTTACGTCATTTTTCGTTAGCACTAGTGACTAGAAGTGACTTAAACTTCAACTAATGTGGGCTTTGAGATACAACATATATACATGTGTTAAGTTTTATTCTTTTTCTTAATTTAAAACTCTGGAAGCATTTAATCAGGCAAACATCAAATGCACGTCCTACATAATATATTTTCCATTAATATTTTCCATCTCTTAGGAGCTTTGGGAAAGAGTTTAAATTAGTTGTTTCTTTATACCTTATGTCTCTGTAGAAGATGATGCTTCAGTTTGATCTAAAAGTCAGTCAAAATCCATGTTTCGTAATTTTTGTTTAAATTACTTACTTATTTTAGCCTGCTGTTTTCAAGATTCAAAATGAGGTAAGCAACAGCTCGAAATTTAATTCTTGTTTTTTTAATTGAAAAATAAAAAAGTTATGCAACTCTTTTTAAGTAAAAATTGGCCCTTTTTAAGATTCATCTTTCTTTTCACAAGTGTTTTTCTGAAATGATTGCTTTTTATGGTCTATTTTTAGACTCAATAGAAGTAAGAAACAAAATATTTCAGATTATTCTGGAAAATACATGAAGACGTCAAAATTTTTAAGTAATAAAGAATATTTTAATTCTTTATTGGGAAATATAGGTTAAACCAAAATATTATTAATCACTTTAGAAGATTCGAGAACATTAAATAGTATTCCAAAAATATCCAAAGCATATTAGGAACGTTCCAGAACATTCAGTGAGATTACTTCTAAACATTCCAAAATATTATGCATGAATTCCAGAATGATAAAATTCTATAGAAATGTCCAGAAAATATTAAAGAAAATTCTGCTCTAGAGCAATTAAGAAGATTTTTAGACAGTCCATAAATATCTAGAAAACAGCAGATTTCTAGAATATAATCAATTATATATGAAACAATCCAGCATAATATATTTCAAGACACTTAAAAATATTCTTCAAAACATTATAATCCAGAATTTTCAAACAGTTTTATAGAAATAAGATGAGAATCAATAAATTTTTTAAACCGTTGTAGAATTATTCAAGAAGAATCAGGAAAATATAAGAAAATGCTAGAATACAAAAGAATATTCGCTCTTTAAACTAGAGTAAAAAAATTCTAAAATAAGTGAAATTGAGTTCCGAGTTCCAGAATTCATTGGAAATAGTCGAGGATAGTCTTCCAGCTTTTCCAAGAAATAGCCTAGGCGGGATGGACAGGACCCCTCTGCGTTCTCTCGCCCCAACAATCAAGTTAGCAAAAGACAGCCCAAAATATTATCCAGTGGTGCATGCGGCGTTCAAGGTTCTTCTGACAGGCAAGTACCCCAGATGCCCTCCCCCCCCCCTCAATTTTAATGATCTTGATATATTTTGTAGGGGACCGAAAACCAAGCGACACTTATTTTTTCTTATCGGCCAATAAACGGTTTATGGGCTGAAACAACCTCCCAAATATGTTAGCGTCAAGAGGTGGTTTGATTGGTTTACACAGAAGAAAATAATATTTTGGAACAAAGCTAATTGGAAAAGTTTCGGCATAATGAGAGATGAAAAACCCTTTTTCTCTAACTTCAAAAAAAATTATTTAGGGGTTAAACCCCCTTCTACATAGATGAAAATAATGGAAAGTGAGGCAAGATTAAAAGGGTAAATCTGAAAAAACATACATTACCCAACAGTACAAAATTCAGTTGACGTGTTCTTGCATTTTTTCCAAAAATCATATTGCAGGGGGTAACTACCCCTAAACACACCTGATCATATATGCATATCCACAGGTGCCCCCCACCATTTTATTCATTTTAATATATGTTTTAGGGAGCCAAAAACTAAGCGCCACGTATTTTTTATCAGCCAATAAACAGTTTAAGGGAGTGAAACAACCCCCCAAATATATTAGTATCAAGAGGTGGTTTGATTGGTTTACATGGAAGAAAATAATATTTTTGAACAAAACTAATTGGAAAATTTTCGGCATAATGAGAGATGAAACTCACTATTTCCCTGACTTTATTAAAAAACATTTAAGGGGCGAAGCAATACCAACAGAAACGACAAGAAAAATTCAAACCTTGGATACATATGGTTTTCTAATCTGTAAAAATAACGTGCGGTACTTTTCCGATAGCCCTATCCTCATGAATCTCGATCTAAATTTACATTTAGGAAATAATAATATTAGCATGCAATCTTTGGTTCACAACTAATTATCTTCACCGAGGTACATAAATTTGTTCAAACATTCTTGGTATAAAAGTAAGTACATTGATGAGAAACGAGAACCATTCGAAAATCTAGTTGATTTTGGTGTCGGAGTATCTTGTGCAACACATTGTGAAATTCAAGGATACACAAACGTGGCTGTCATTCGATATTCATGGTGTAAAAAATCGTTATGTTTGAAACAATTTTTCGACGATTATCATTATTGCTCCATGTTTATACAGTAAAAAAATCGTGCACTCTAATGCTCATTAATGATACATGTATTTAAAAGTACAGCAAAAATATAGATACACAAAAATGTTCTAATTAATAATTTCGAAGTATTATGAGAAATTAACTTTCTGTTAATTTTAGTGGTTGAAAAATAAATTGACAAAGTTCCAATGGCTTGAAATTTTTGATGAGACATTTTTAATTTTGACATCTTTATGTCTCATTAGGATTCAGCGACCCCGAAAACCCCCGTATACACATTTTCATCAAAATCCCAGGTTGCTTATATACATATATATGATCAAGTGTGTTTAGAAGTAGTCACTCCTTACAATATGATTTTTAGAAAGAATTCAAGAACATGTCAACTTACTTTTGTACGGTTGGGTAATATATATTTTTTTCAGATTTTTCCTTTTAACTTTGCTTTACTTTCCATTATGTTCGTCGAACTCAGGGAAATAGGGGTTTTCATCTCTCATTATGCCAAAACTTTTCCAATTAGTGTTGTTTAAGAATATTATTTTCTTCTATGTGAACCAATCAAACCATCCCATGACACTAATATATTTTGGGGGGTTGTTTCACCCCCTTAAACCGTTTATTTGCCGATAAGAAAAAATAAGTATCACTTAGTTTTTGGTCCCCTACAACATATATTATTATCATTAAAATCGGGGGAGGGGGGGGACCTGGGGTAACTTCCTTTGAGTAAAACAAAATGTCTGCACTAATTGCGTGAGTTTGTATACATTTTTAATACTGTTGAATCTATTCCACAGTATTCGTTAAACTTAAAACGAGCTAGAGTATAAGTTTAAAACACACACACATTAAATTTTTTCATTCTAAATTTTTATAAAAATACCAGAACACAACAATCAATTTTTACTGGTAGTTCAATAATATAGCAAAGAATCCTTGACATCTTATTCTCAATTTAATGGAAAATCTTCTATCCTGAATAACTGGTATGCTTTCCTTCAATCCTATCCAGTGCAAGGTATATGGAAAAAAATTGCCCTTACCTTTTATGCAGGAGATAGAGGGAGGGTTTTGAACAAATTTCAGCGGGCGCCAGAATGACTTCCTGAAAGTATTAGGTATATATGTGTAATAATACAAAAATTCTCTCATTTCGCACATCACGATCCAATGTCAGAATTACGAAAAATTGAATTTATATTTTTATTTTTAGGCTAATAACTTTTTTTTGCTTCTCGTGAATAATAAAGTTGTCATACTAGACGATGTTATAAGTGCATGTACAGTATAAACTTCATCAAAAATTCTCTTGTAGCCACACCTTCAAGATCGAGGGACTATTCACTCGGTAATCGTTTGCTGCAAATACCACAGATTTCGATCGATTCACAGTCAGTGGGAGTAAGGAAGAAATAGATAAACAATTTTAAAATAAAAGATATACTTACTTTTTTGCATATACCCTTGCTTAAAGTAAAGTAACAAAAAATGATAAAGACTCGTCGAAAAAAATAACGTGTGTGCTCTCGTTGAATGCGTGATAGTTTTTCCAAAGCATTTTCTTAGTACTGAACACGAATCTGTCCTCTATTGTTTGACAGTAATTTGGATGTGTTTTCAATGCAGATTTTAAATTTCACTTCTTCTTTATAGTAGCCAGAATGATTTAAAAAAAATCTCAAACAATAAAAAGACTGGAAACAAGTTACCAAAAATGTATTGTGTTCAATGTTAGTTAATGTTTAAGTTTGTAATGTAAGCATTAGCTTATCCCATGTAGAAAAGCTCCATGGCCATCTTAAAACGTGCTCAAGTCAGTACAGTTTTTCTCAAGCCTGTCTAGTCACGTACTACTAGCCTGGCGCTAGATTGATTAAACATAATCGCGACTTAGACTTCAACAAAAATTACACTAGTGAATTCAAAAAATAATAACTTTGGAATAAAATATTTACGATATTATAACACATAATAGCATAAATGCTCAAGTAATAATTAAATATACACTATTACATATTTAGGATAATAAACAATAATTATTGAAGGTGATTGAAATATTAATATATGAACTTTATTCCTAACAATGATTTTCTTAAAAGAATGTTTGAAACCACTTTCTTTTAATTAAATTATGAATGATTTAAAATCATAAACAATCATTATTTCGTAGCCTAGTCGCAAGTAGAATCATACAGACCTTATTATTTTCAATGATTTATTCATACATTACGATGTAATAAATTGAAATTCATATCCGAAAAAAATTAAATTTTTTTACTTTTAGCTGGTTGAGTGTGCTAAAGTTATGCTATGTTAGGCATCCTAAATGGATTATTCGAGAGCTTTCGGATCGCTAATATCAAACCTAAAGTCAGATTATTAAAATTAAAAATGGCTAATTCAATATTGAGGATCATGTATGAACTAATTTTTAATTATCCAGAAACTCAGTGTGACAAAGAAAAATTATTAACTCGGTTTTTTTGGTTTCAGCGGTAACGAATCCGCGTTCTTGTTTGGAATGAAAAAATAAAGACGTTCGGTCTGAGTTCCTATTAAAAAACTAAATCTTTAATTAAACAAACAACAATCAATGTTTGGGCAATTATTTTCCTATCAAGAAGCTTTTGCTTATACCCATGAAAGAATGGTTGATATTGTTATCTATAATTTTATTGCAAATATATACTAAACTAAACCTGATGACAATAAGTAGATGACAGATTCATGTAAAGCTTAAAAAGATTTTTTGGAAATTGCATGTTTCATTCATCGAGGAAATTTTTCATTTCTCTTGATCAGTAAAATCAGAAGACTTCATAATCATCGTTATCCTCTAGTGAATTATTTATTTTTTCTGATCCCAGTGAATGGTAAACATTTTATACTGTGATAATATAAGTTTCCGGTTTTCCAAGATATCATCGTTGCTTCCAATTATAACAAACTTACATACTTAGCTTGTTCATATTACTGTCATTGAATTTCTAGCGTGAAAAAAGTATCTGTTCTAGCATGTACAGATTTTTTAGATAGAGTAAAATTCGATAATAAACACGCATTTGTCACTTTTGAGGATTCAAAGAAATCCATTGGTTTTTGTATAAATTGCACCCAAACAATGTGTAGAATATGTAGGTAAAGTATTTTTCTATATTTCAAGCCTGTGGGAAGTTACAGCGCGTAGCGCTCTGTAACATTTAACCACGAATTAATAATAAAGAATATAAAGAGGCCGATTATGCTGTACAAAGCTCCTCAAATTTTTACTTGGGCAAGGTAAAGATCCTCAATGGAGATTTGGAACACGAGAGTTGTCATAAAATACTTGAGCGTTGGTGCTCATTTTAAAGAAAACATAATCTGAACTCAATTTTTTTAAATATTTTAAATGGAGCAGAATCGAGAAACGATGAATAAAAGTAAAAATCGTTATAATCGTGTCATGTTGTGTTTTATATTGCAAAAATGTCGAAATGTATATATTTTCCGATTTTGGTACCCTATCATTCGTAAACCAAATAATGTAAGACGTGTCACAATATTCGAGAAAATATTTTACGAACCTTTTTGATTTTTCGTTTGAGAATATGCAATAAAGTAAAATCTAATGAAAAGAAGAGAGTTTTCGATAACAAAAGAATAGCAATGCACACCACTTACCAGTAAATTTTGTGCTTTTATTTTTGTGAAAATTTAAATATATTGAAAACTATTTGTAAAAAATGTTGCATATCTTTTACCCTATAAAACTAAAAATTGCTGACTTTATGAAAAAAATCATACGTTCATAATTACGACGTTCTTTTAAAGGTCTATGGATACGTACTCTCAATTAAAAATTTAATCTTTTGATCCGACTCCCACAAATATTTATAGTTACATATTTTTTTATTATAAAACGATACTGCTTTATGTGATAAATGCATTCTAGGTCGAAGAAACATTCATTAAGAAAATGTATTAAAAAAACAAAAATATTTCATTTTAGAATTTAAATCTAGTAGATAGATAGATAAACGTTTATTTTTTAGCCTGCTGGCCTTAAGAAATTGACTTGCTTACACTTCCATTTTTACAGAATTTTCTTACAACTAACTCTTTAAAACTAACATGCCTCCACACATTATCTCTAAGCCGACCTAGCCTTCCTCGCTTAACAACGCCTCGCACGCGTGTAGCTACTTTCTGGCCTCGCACGCATGAAGCGATTTTCTCGCTCTGTCTCGCCAGCCTCTGGCTCTGCAGCTAATCTTTAACCCTTATCTTCTATTTACAATATGTAAAATCTTCTTAAATCTACTTCCTCTCCTATATACAATCTTTCCTTCGCCATTCCTGTTCCTCCTTCCTTCTCTTCATCTCCATCTTACCGAACACCCCCTTCACCCATACCACTGCCCTTTTGTCCCCCCTTTCCTGCAACAATACCACCATGATTATCCCACTCCTTTCCACCTTTTCTCACTTCTCCAACCAGTGTTCCACTTTTGCATCTCATCTCATCTGCTTCCTTCTCTCCCTCCATGCTGTTTCTTTTAACCGACTCATATACCCTCCTTCCTTCATCATGCATACTTCTCACTACATTCACCTGCAATCCATTCGTTCTAAATTACCTTTCTCTTTCCATATTTATCCTTCTACTGCTACGTCTGTTCTCTTTCTACCATTAATACTCCCTAACCAGCTTACTTCTCTCCTCTTCTGTAAATATTTCCTCATAATTACACATTTGGCTCCTCGTTATAATCTGTAAACTCGTTCTTCCTGTCTCCCTCCTGACAATATAGTTCGGCGCATTCCTTGCTAATCCCAGTGTCAACTTTACATACCTCTCCTGTATTCCATATGTCTCCTCACTTGCCTTCAACCCTCATGCCTCCAGTCCGTAAAATAAGACACTCATCACTAGCGAATTAAACAATTTCATTCTCCTCACAAAATCATCTACAAACAACCTCTTTCCCAGCCCCCACACTTGCCTCATGGCTACATTTGCCCTTCTCACTCTCTCTCTTTAATATGCTTGTACACTCCCCCATTCCTCCGAAACAGGAAGCCCAGGTAAACAAACTCTTTCACATCCTGTACCGCTTTTCCCTTCCACTCCCACTCCCATCCGTTACCCCCCCCCCCTTCTTTGCTGAACACCATAACCTTCGATTTATCCGCATTTAACTCTAACCTATTTTTGTACAAGTACATTTTCAATCTTTTCATCATCTCCTTTAAAGCCTCTTCGCTCTTTGCTAGCAGCACTATTTCATCTGCATATGCAAGTAGCCATATCCTCACCCCTCCTACCCTAACTCCTTCAACCACTTCGACCGCTAGCTTACTTTCCATGTCTTCGATTAAAATTACAAACAACGTTGGGCTAAGCTGGCACCCCTGCCTCGAACCCCTATCCATCCAGAAACCTTTAGGAATTCCCTCCCCTCCTCTCACTTTATCTTTCGTCTCCTCATATACCTCCCTCACCGTCTTGATCAGGCCTCTCTTCACTCCCCTCTCTTTTATTGCTTACTATAACCTCCCCCTATCCAAACGCGCCTTTTCGATCTACAAAAAAGGCGTATACTTTGGCACTCTGTTTGACTAGTTTTCTATCCACCACGTACTGCAAAACGCAAATATTGTCTTATATAAATATATATTTTTCCTTTCCCCTTAACATCCTTCCGAAGCCTACCTGCCAGCGCCATCGCGTATATTTTGTACGCAGTATTCATTAGCGTAATTCCTCTATAATTTCCCTGCCTCTCCCTATCTCCTTTTTTATAAAGTGGTACGATCACCTTCTTCCTCCACCCTCTTGGGAATCCCTTCCCCCGCTATACTTTTCTCACAACCTCCTTCAGCCTCTTCCTTACCTCTTGTGTGCCAAACAGCAATGCATTGTTCTCTACCCCGCCCAGCCCTGCTGCCTCAGACCTTCTCAGCTTCCTTGTCTACCTCTCGATCTCCTCGTCATTCAGCTCCTTTCCATCTATCTCACTTGTTCTTCGAATCCCCTCATGTCTCTTCCGTGTGTCTGATACCTGAAATGAATCTTTAAAAAATTCTCTCCATTCGTCACTGCCTATCTTCTCACTTATCCCCACCCTACGTTTTCTAAACTTATTAATTATCTTCCACACAACCCCTTCTGTCTTAACATTTCTTAACTCTTCTTTCAGCTCTTTTTCCTTTTCCTGCCCTTTCTTCTTACACATTATCCTAAACCACTTCCTTTTTTCCTTACCTTCCTTTTGCACAGATCCTCCCATATCTCTCCCACCGACTCCGCCTTAAAACTTACGTTTCCCAATTGCTCCTGATACTTCTCTGTTGCTTCTTTAGCCCATGACATCCTCTCCCCCAACAACCCTTGTTCCCCACCCTGCCTTCCGCCAACCTGCCCCTTTATCCATAAACTTAATAGCTGATCACAGATACCCCCACCTTAGTCGCATATGTGTATTCTCCCTCTTCGTCCTCTGTTACTATACCATTCGCCACAGCCCATCGATCCATAACATCGAAAAATTTCTTAATCACAACATCATTATTAATTAAACAGAAATGTTACAGAATGCCATCTGTTAATTTGCAATACTTCAAAATATTTACGCTATGGTTTCTTATTAAATCAATTTGATTTAAAAATCGCGCGCTATAGAGGACTACCGAATTCCGGTTGAACTTATTAATTAGAAATGACTCTCAGACGTCATAACTTTTCATTTAGGATCTCTAGGGCTGGGTAGGTTAACTCTAATAGGAAAAAACGAACCCGTCAGGCACTAGCTCGTACGGGCCAAGAGACAGTGAGGGGTACAGAAATATTTCTCTGTCCGACACGGATGGCGTTATATCTGTTTTGAAATCAGACTGCGGGGTGAAGAGGGAGCAATTTGATTTTTCTCTTCATCATCTTACATGCCCTATACCAGCACGGCTTCACCGTTCCTTTCTACTTCTTCCTAAATACATTTTTCCCCCACACCCTGTCACTTTCTTTTTTAGATCCTCCCACATCTCTTCCACAGACTCTTCCTTAAAGTTTACATTTCCCAACTGCTCCAGATACTTCTCTATTGCCTTTCTCGTCCATTACAGCCTCCCCCTAACGTTCTTTCTTCCCCAACCTGTCTTCCGCCACCCTCCTCCTTTATCCACAAACCTAATGGCTGATGGTCTGATTCCACTCGCCCTTCCACTGCGAATTTCTCTCATTCCTCCCACCCTTGAATATTCATGATCACATAGCCTATCACAGATACCCCCATTTTACTCACACACGTGTATTCTCCCTCTTTGTCCCTTGTTAACATACTAGTCGCCACCGCCCAGCCTCGGTCCTCCCTCGAGTCTCTTAGAACATCCCCCTCTTCATTTATTATCTTATTTCTCGATTTACTTTCGAAGCTCTCTCACTCCCGTTTTGCTCCCCCCCATTCTTAAATGAAAGTCCCCCCAGTACCACCATAACCTCATATTTCTCTTCTAGTGAGTCTTCCATCCTTTCTTTAAGCCATTCCATCCGAATCACGATTTTTATTAATCGTGGTTTTCAGTTAATTCTCATATTTCCATATATATTCTATTATTCTCTGTTCTATTCTCATAAACACAGATAGGTGCGAATTTTTCTCACGAGTTTACTGATAACAAACACTCATTTGTGACCGAAATGTCACTTACGTAAGTTTTTCTTTAGTACGAAAGTAACGATTGGTCTAAACTGACGGGCTTTATATAATTGAATATTGTTGTCTTTTCGGTTTTTCTGATCACCGATTTCAAATATAATGTTAAAAATTCGAAATTTAAAATTGCGAATCCAAAATATCGGATTTTAAATTGAAATTTGTATCGAATTTTTATAATAATGTGTCTATAAATATTTTAAAGGATACTGATTTTGAAAATTATGTTGAAATATCCAAATTAAAGATGGCGATTCCAAAATAATGCTACCTGAATTTAAGTTCAAACTACATTAAAACCTATATGCTTAGCAAATGGAATAATACGAAAGGTTACAGCGATAACTTTATAATATTAATATGTAAATTATTCAATTTTTCCTTGAAAACCTACTTACAGGTCTAGAAAATGGTTTTTTACAAGACCAATGCCTCACACTTACTTTCATATAGACATGTCTAACGTTCATCTTACATAGGTTTAGAGAGGGTCCTGAAGAAAAAACCTCCAGCTAAAGCGATAGCAAACAAACCACAGGCTGCTTGATACCTAGAGTATTGAGGCCTTACTTTAAAATGTGTTCTTGTCCGGGGGACGAGCGTTTTTCCTTGACTAATTTTGGAAAAAACATACGGACAAACAAACAAAACAAGAATAGGAGCGTATGTGAGAACTTAGGAGGTCCATTGGAAGTGGCATGGGAACAAGACCGGGGAAACAAGTCGCGTACCTGATTAACGCACGATACCTTTAAAGGAAAAAGTAGCAATATGAGAACCATGGAATGCCATTTAGGCCTACATTTTCTTGAACAAAAAACGTTTTTCTGCCAATCAGGAATGAAATTGGGTCCGATCAAGACGAGCTACAAAATATGGAAATGGTAATTTACCTTATGTGGAAGAATTTTAGCCACCTCGGATGGAACCTGCAAAACTGGATCATTAACCAGGTTATGGAAGCAAATAAGAGAGCAGGGCGTGGTATTGTGGCCAGCAAGAGGGTACAGATGGAAGAAAATAACGTGCAAACTCCCGCACCGGCTGCAGACGTAAAAAGCAATGATTTGAGGCAGACCAGAAACGGAGATGACTTCATTAAGTGAGAACAAATATCGATGGACAGGGCTGAGCTATTCTCTGCTATCAAGGAGGCTGTGGGAGCACTCACTGCGGCGAAGAAGACACTGGGATGTTAAAAATCAGCCGTCCGAAGAAGTCCTTCAAAGGGAATTTGAACACTTGCGTCCTGTAGAGTACAAAGGAAAGCGGAAATCATCAAATGCTACCACTGCCAAGGCTACAGCCACCTGGAAGTGGGATGTGAGGGTCACAATCGAACCAGAGGCTGCTGTAGTGTGATAAGGAGGACCGCAGGGTTGCAAACTGCGACAGCATGGCACAACACAACTTCTACGGCGCCGAAGATGAAAAACGCCGGGTCCACAACCTGCCGATGGGCAATTTGTTGCAAGAAGTTAGGAGAGGCAGCCCCGTCGAGGAAGCCTTCAAAGATACTTTGAAAATTATCCAACCTCAACCAAGGTATTGAAAGCCAACCAGCCCATTACGCGACACTGCCGTGTTACTAAAGACAATGTGAAAATCATGGTTGCGCAGAAAGAAGACTAATGCGACACAGGTAAGAACAAAAGGATACCAATGCACGACTTACTGACCGATGCAAAAGCTAAAAATTCTCCTTCTCATTTAACCAAACTAAAACTGTTTCAGCAATGATTACCAATTGCGAAATATTATAAAAATAAATTTATTCAATTTTTGGTAACAAATATATTGAATAAATATTCCACTTAACGATTTTTCGTAGATAAAAAAGCTAGAATTCCGCTTTAACCTATTATTATGGTTCGTTTAACTTTACCTCAAACTCTACACGGGAAAGAATATGGAACTGTGATATCCCAATAGGAGTGCAGGAATCATTTGATCCTGTGTTTAGAAACAAATATGCCCATATGTATGAGATCATTTGG
>JAAAKG020138574.1:0-12601 GCA_010014905.2 Druon quercuslanigerum
AATGTTTCGCTAATTTATTATTATAAAATAAAATTTATGATTTAATGTAAAATAATGTAATTATATATTATATTTTTATTTTATATCATGTAATAAATAATGATAATAATGGATTTTGTTTTTGTTGAAAATTAAACTATTTGCTTAAAAAATTATATTTCTGGATTGAAAATTATTTTTTTTCTGCAGATTCGTCCTTTTCGATACAAATATCATCTGCATAGTGAAAAATTAATTTTTTTTCAAATTCATCTTTTCCGGTTAAAAATAATTTTTTTTTTGTAGAAAATTCAACTGTCTTCTAAAAAAATGGTCTTTTTAGGTTAAAGTTTTAACTATTTTTGTGAAAAATCATCTGTTTAACTAAAATTAAACTTTTTAAATTGAAAATCAACTTTTTTCTGAAAATTTAATCCTTTTTTTAAATTCGACAATTTTTTCAAAAAAATGAATTGTCAATATTGAACGGTATGTAGAACATTTTTTTGGGGGATGATAATTTAATTATTTTGGTAAAGAAACAGTTTAGTTAAAAATTACCCTTTCTATTAAAAAATTAATATTTTCTCATTGAAAATGAAATTGCTTTGTAGGAAATCCTTCTTTTTTGGTTTTGAAATTTACCTATTTCGTTAAAAAAATTTTTTGTTAAAAATTTTTCTTTTCAGATAGAATTCAATCTATGATAGAAAAGGTACCTTTTTTCTTTTTGAATTAAACTTTCTGTGTTGAAATTAAAATTTATTGTTGAAAACTCATCTTTTTAATTAAAATCAAGTTTTTTTTTCAATTTGACTATTCCATATTTGGTTAAAAATTTATTCTTTATGAGTTAAAAAATTCTTCATTTCAGAAAATACTAAACGTAAAAAAATCGTATTTTCTTTGAATTCAACTACAAAATAAAAAGTTGAAGTACACTGTTAAGAATTATTTTTTTAAGAAACACCTTTTTCGTTTAAAATTTAACTATTTGCTTAAAAAATTATTCTTTTGGATTAAAAATTAACGTTTTTGTTGCAAATTTGTCCTTTTCGATAGAAATATCATCTCTATGGTAGAAAATTAATTTTTTTTAAATTCATCTTTTTCAGATAAAAATAAAGTTTTTTTTAGAAAATTAACTGTATTCTTAAAAAATCGTCTTTTTAGGTTGAAGATTGATGTATTTTTGTAAAAAAGCATCTGTTTAACTGATTTTAAACTATAACTTTTTCCTCTAAAAATTCGCCTTTTTTCTTATAAACTCCACTATTTTTAAGAAAAATAATGAACAATTTAGTTAAAAATAATCTTTTCTTTTTAAAAAATTAAAATCTTCTCTTTCGAAAGTAAACGGTTATGTAGAAAATTCTTCTTTTTAGGGTGATAATTTAGGTACTTTTGTTAAAAAAAATAGTTTAGTTAAAAATGAACTTTTTTGTTAAAAAATTAGTATTTTCTCGTTGAAAATGCAATTTGGCTTTGTATAAAATTCTTCTATTTTGGTTTTTAAATTTAACTTTTTCTTTAAAAATTTATTTTTTTGTTGAAAATTCCTCTTTTCAGGTAGAATTCAATCTATGGTAGAAAATGTATCTTTTTTCTTTCTTAATTAATTTTTCTGGTTTGAAATAAAAAATTATTGTTGAAAATTCATCTTTTTAATTGAAAACAAGTTTTTTTTTTAATTTTAACTATTCCATATATGGTTAAAAGTTTATTCTTTTCGAGTTAAAAAAAATCGCATTTTCTTTAAATTCAACTACAAAATAAAAAGTTGAAGTACTCTGTTAAAAATTAATTTTTTGAGGAAACACCTTTTTCGTTGAAAATTTAACTATTTGCTTAAAAAATTATCTTTCTTGATTAAAAATTAACGTTTTTGTTGCAAATGCTAGAAGATTTTTTTATTTTAAATTCATCTTTTTCGGTTAAAAATAAAGTTAATTTTAGAATATTCAAATTGTCTTATAAAAAAATCGTCTTTTAAGGTTGAAGTTTTATCTATTTTTGTAAAAAAATCATCTGTTTAACTGTAATTGAACTTTTTAAATTAAATATCAACTTTTTTTCTAAAAATTCGTCTTTTTTCTAACTTCCACTACTTTCTCAAAAAAATGAACAATTTCGTTAAAAATTAACTTTTAGCTAAAAATTACGTTTTCTGTTAAAAAAATATTATTTTCTCATTGAAAATGAGATTGCTCTGTAGAAAATTCTTCTTTTTCGGTTTTAAAATTCAACTATTTTGTTGAAAATTCCTCGTTTCAGGTAAAATCCAATCTATTGGTCGAAAATGCATCTTTTTTTGAAATAAACTTTCTCGGTTGAAATTAAACATTATTGTTGAAAATTCGTGAAAATAAATGAAAAATAAGTGAATGAAAAATAAGTTTTTTTCTGAAAACTTGACTATTCCATATTTGGTAAAAAATTTATTCTTTATGAGTTAAAAATTCCTTCATTTCCAAAAATACGAAACGTAAAAAAATCTTTTTTCCTTTAAATTCAACTACAAAATAAAAAGTTGACGTACTTTGTTAAAAATTAATTTTTTCAAGAAACGCCTTTTTCGTCGAACATTTAACTATTTTGTAGAAAATACCTTTTTTTTTAATTGAAACTCAATTTTTCTTATCTGAAAATTTAAGTATTTCATTTTTGACTAATAATGTATTCTTTTGAAGCTGAAGATTCATTAATATAGTTGAAAGTTTAACTATTAGCTTAAAACTTTTCTCTTTTCCTTAAAAGTTCATTTATTTCGTTTTAAATTCGTCTTTTTCGGATAACAATAAAGTTTTTTTTTATAAAATTCAATTGTCTTCTAAAAAAATCTTCTTTTTAGGTTAAAGAGTTAACTATTTTCGTAAAAAAGCATCTGTTCAACTAAAATAGAAATTTTTACAATGAAAATCAACTTTTTTTCTTAAAATTCGTCTTTTTTTAAATTCGACTGTTTTGTCAACAAAAATTAACAATTTAGTTAAAAATAAACTTTTATTTTTTTAAATTAATATCTTCTCGTTCAAAATTAAACGGTATGTAGAAATTTTTTTGGGGGGGATTATTATTTAACTATTTTCGTAAAAAAACAGTTTAGTTAAAAATTACCTTTTCTGTTAAAAAATTAATATTTTCTCGCTGGAAATCAAATTGCATGGTAGGAAATTCTTCTTTCTGGGTTTTAAAATTCAACTATTTTGTTGAAAACTTATTTTTTTGTTGAAAACTCATCTTTATTTTAAAGGATTAACTTTTTTGTTAAAAGTTCCTCCTTTCAGGTAGAATCCAATCTATGGTCGAAAATGTATCTTTTTTCTTTTTGAAATAAACTTTCTGGGTCGAAATTAAACATTATTGTTGAAAATTCCTCTTTTTAATTAAAAACAAGTTCTTTTTCTGAAAAATTGACTATTTCATATTTCGTTAAGAATTTATTTTTTATGAGTAACAAATTCCTTTATTTCAGAAAAGACGAAACGTTAAAAAACAAATTTTTTTCTCTAAATTCAACTAGAAAATTAAAAGTTGAAGTACACTGTTAAAAATAATTTTTTTAAGAAACCCTTTTTTCATTGAAAATTTAACTATTTCGTAAAAACTCCCTTTTTTTAAATTTTAACACAATTTTCATTATCTAAAAATTTAAGTATTCCATTTTTGACAAAAAATGTATTCTTGTGAAGTTAAAGGTTCTATCATTTGATTGAAAATTTAACTATTACTTTAAAACTTTTTTCTTTTTCTTAAAGGTGATTTATTTCGTTTGAAATTCGAATGGCTGGTTAAAAATTAATTTTGTTTTTGTTGAAAATTGAACTAGTTGCTTAAAAACTTATCCTTCTGGATTTGAAATTAACGTTTTTGTTACAAATTTGTCCTTTTCGATAGAAATATCATCTCTATGGTAGAAAAATTAATTTTTGTCTAAATAAAATAAAAAAAGTTTTTTATAGAAAATTCAACTGTCTTCTTAAAAAATCATCTTCTTAGGTTGAAGATTTTAATATTTTTGTGAAAAATCATCTGTTTAACTAAAATTGTACTTTGTAAATTGAAAATCAACTTTTTTTTTAAAATTCGTCTTTTTTTCTTAAAAATTCCACTTTTTTGTCAAAAAAAATTAACATCTTAGTTTAAAGTGAACTTTTCTTCAAAAAAAATTAATATCTTCTCGTTAAAAATTGAACGGTTAGGTAGAAAATTCTTTTTTTTTGGGGTGGTAATTTAATAATTTTTGTACAAAAACGGTTTAGTTAAAAATTATCTTTTCTCTCAAAAAATTAATATTTTCTCGTTGAAAATGCAATAGCTTTGTAGAAAATTCTGTTTTTTTTTGTTGAAAATTCAACTATTTTGTTAAAAATTAATTTTCTTGTTAAAAATTCATCATTATTGTAAAGGATGATCTTTTTTGTTGAAAATTTATCCTTTCAGGTAGAATCCAATCTATGGTAGAAAATGTATCTTTTTTCTTTTTGAATTAAACTTTCTGTGTTGAAATTAAAATTTATTCTTGAAATTTCATCTTTTTAATTAAAATCAAGTTTTTTTAAATTTGTCTATTCCATATTTGGTTAAAAATTTATGCTTTATGAGATAAAAATTCCTTAATTTCAGAAATTACGTAAAAAAAATCGTATTTTCTTTAAATTCAACTACAAAATAAAAAGTTGAAGTACACTGTTTAGAATTAATTTTTTCAAGAAGCACCTTTTTCGTTGAAAATTCAACTATTTGCTTAAAAAATTATCTTTCTGGATTAAAAATTAACGTTTTGGTTGCAAAGTTTTTCTTTTCGATAGAATTATCATCTGTATGGTAGAAAACTAATTTGTTTTTAAATTCATCATTTACGGTTAAAAATAATTGTTTTTAGAAAATTCAACTGTCTTCTAAAAAAATCGTCTTTTTAATTTGAAGATTTAACTATTTTCAAAAAAAGCGTCTGTTTACCTAAATTTATCTTTTTAAATTGAAAATCAACTTTTGTTTCTGAAAATTGTTATTGTTTGTAAATTCTACTATTTTGTGAAAAAAATTAACAATGTAGTTAGAAATGAACTTTTCTTTTAGAAAAATTAGTATCTTCTTGTTCTAGTTCGAACGGTATGTAGAACATTTTTTTGGGATGATCATTTAATTATTTTGGTAAAAAAGCAGTTTAGTTAAAAATTACCTTTTCTATTAAAAAATTAATATTTTCTCATTAAAAATGAAATTGCTTCGTATAAAATTCTTCTTTTTTTGTTTTGAAATGTAACTATTTCGTTAAAAAAAAAAATTTTCTTGAAAATTCTTCTTTTCAGGTAGAATCCAATCTATGATAGAAAAGGTACCTTTTTTCTTTTTGAATTAAACTTTCTGTTTTGAAATTAAAATTTATTGTTGAAAACTCATTTTTTTAATTAAAATCAAGTTTTTTTTTAAAAATTGACTATTCCATATTTGGTTAAAAATTTATTCTTTATGAGTTAAAAATTCCTTCATTTCAGAAAATACTAAACGTTAAAAAATCGTATTTTCTTTAAATTCAACTACAAAATAAAAAGTAGAAGTACACTGTTAAAAATGATTTTCTATAATAAACACCTTTTTTGTTTAAAATTTAACTATTTGCTTAAAAAATTATTTTTCTGGATTAAAAATTAACGATTTTGTTGCAAATTTGTCCTTTTCAATAGAAATATCATCTCTATTGTAGAAAACTAATTTTTTTTTAAATTCAACTTTTTCGGTCAAAAAGAATTTTTTTTTAGAAAATTCAACTGTCTTCTAAAAAACTCGTCTTTTTAGGTTGATACTTTTTTAAATTATACTGAAATTGAACTTTTTAAATTGAAAATCAACTTTTTTTAAAGTCTTTTTTTTCTTAAAAATTCAACTATTTTTTTAAAAAAATTATCAATTTAGTTATAAATGAACTCTTCTTTAAAAAAATTAATATTTTCGTGTTCAAAATTGAACGGTTTGGTAAAAAAATCTTTTTTTGGGTTCATAATTCAATTATTTTGGTCAAGAAAATTAACAGTTTAGTTGAAAAGGAACTTTTCTGTTAAAAAATTAATATTTTCTCGTTGAAAATTAAACGGTTTTGTAGCAAATTCTTGTTATTAAGTTAAAAATTCAACTATTTGGTTAAAAAAATTTTTTTCAGAACATGCCTCCTTTGAGATATAAACCCAACTCTTTGATAGAAAATTGATATTTTTTGTTTTTGAATTCATCTTTCTGGGTTGAAAATAAACTTTTTTGTGAAAAATGTCATTGTCTTCTAAAAAAAAATCGGTTTTTGGCTTGAAAATGTAACTATTTGATAAAAATTCCTTTTTTTTAAATTTTAACTCATTTCTCTTTATCTGAAAATATAAGCATACCATTTTTAACTAAAAATGTATTCTTGTAAAGTTGAAAATTCATTCATTTGATTGAAAATTCAACTATTCGTTTTTTAAACTTTTTGCTTTCACTTAAAAGTTGATTTATTTCGTTTTAAATTCGAATGTTTGGTTAAAAAAATATCTTTCTGGATGGAAAATCAATGTTCTTGTTGCAAATTCGTCCTTTTCGATATAAATATCATCTTTATGGTAGAAAACTAATTTGTTTTTAAATTCATCTTTTTCGGTTAAAAATAATTTTTTTTTTAGAAAATTCAATGGTCTTCTAAAAAAGTCGTCTTTTTAGATTGAAGACTTAGTATTTTATAAAAAATCATCTGTTTAACTGAAGTTGAACTTTTTAAATTGAAAATCAACTTTTTTCTAAAACATCGCCTTTTTTCTTAAAAATTCTACTATTTTTACCAAAAAAAACAATTTGGTTAAAAATAAACTTTGCTTTAAAAAAAAATTAATATCTTCTCGTTCAACATTGAATGGTATGCAGAAAATTCATTTTGTATGATAATTTAATTATTTTGCTAAAAAAACCGTTTAGTTAAAAATTAACATATTCGTCTTTTTCTTAAAAATTTCACTATTTTATCAAAAAAAAAATAACAATTTAGTTAATATGTACTTTTCATTATAAAACATTAATTTCTTTTCGTTAAAAATTGAACGGTATGTTAAAAGAATTTTTTTTTTGATGATAATTTAATTATTTTGGTAAAAAACTGTTTAGTTAAAATTTAACAAATTCGTATTTTTTTCTTAAAAATTCCACTATTTTATCAAGAAAAAACAATTTATTTAATTTGAACTTTTCTGTTAAAAAATTAATATTTTCTCGTTGAAAATGAAATTGATTTGTAGAAAAAATTCTTCTTTTTTTGTTTTAAAATTCAACTATTTTGTTAAAAATTTATTTATTTTTTTTTTAAATTCATCTTCATTGTAAAGGACTAACTTTTTTGTTAAAAATTCCTGCTTTCTGGGTTGAAATTAAACATTATTATTGAAAATTCATCTTTTTAATTAAAAACAAGTTTTTATTTAAATTTGACTATTCCATATTTGGTTAAAAATTTATTCTTTATGAGTTAAAAATTCCTTCATTTCAGAAAATGCGAAACATTAAACAATCTTTTATCCTTTAAATTCAACTAAAAAACAAAAAGTTAAAGTACACTGTTAAGAATTAATTTTTTCAAGAAACACCTTTTTTGTTGAAAATTTAACTATTTCGTAGAAAATTCCTTTTTTTTTAAATTGTAACTCAATTTTCTTTATCCCAGAATTTCAGTATTTCATCTTTGGCTAAAAATGTTTTCTTTTCAAGTTGAAAATTCATTCATTTTATTGAAAATTCAACTATTTATTTAAGACTTTTCTCTTTTACTTAAAAGATGATTTATTTTATTTTAAATTCGAATGTTTGGTTAAAAATTAATTTTTTTCTTGTTAAAAATTCAACTATTTTATTTAAAAATTATTTTTCTGGATTAAAAATTAACGTTTTTGTTGCAAATTTGTCCTCTTCAATAGAAATATTATCTGTATGGTAGGAAATTAATTTGTTTTTAATTTCATCTTTTTCTGTTGAAAATAAAGTTGATACTTTTTTAAATCATACTGAAATTGAACTTTTTAAATAAAAAATCAAATTTTTTTAAAATACGTATTTTTTTCTTAAAAATTCAAATATTTTGTTTGGAAAAGGTTAACAGTTTAGTTATAAATAAACTTTTCTTTAAAAGAATTAATATTTTTGTGTTAAAAATTAAACGGTTTTGTAAAAAATTCTTCTTTTTGTGTTCATAATTCAATTACTTTGGCCAAAAAACTTAATAGTTTAGTTGAAACTGAACTTTTCTGTTAACAAATAAATATTTTCTCGTTGAAAATTAAACGGTTTTGTAGAAAATTCTTTTTTTTGGGTTGAAAATTTAACTGTTTGGTTCAAAATTTATTTTTTCTCAGAAAATTCCTACTTTGAGATGGAATCACAATTCTTTGATAGAATATTGATATATTTTATTTTTGAACTCATCTTTCTGGGTTGAAAATAAACTTTTTAGTGGAAAATGTCATCATCTTCCAAAAAATCGCCTTTTGGCTTGAAAATCTAATTATTTAATTTAAAAAACAACTATTTTGGTAAGAAATTCAACTATTTTATTAAAAATTAACTTTTTTCTTAAAAATTCAAATTTTCAAGTGAAAAATTCATTCTAATCTTTCAGGTTCAGAAAATAAAATATAAAGAGCTTCTAACTTTGGGTTTTAGGACATTGAACTATTGAAGATTGCAGGCCATAAATTAAATGCAATCATCCACTTTTGATTGGTCGTTCTAATTTAGAACTTTCTATTCATTTTTATTGGAATGATCTTTAAATTAGAAATGATTAGTTCCCCTTGCTTCTGAATAAGGCTCTCTAATTTTTGAATGGTGTCTTTGAAGTTGGAGAAAGTTATGCAATAAAATAGCCACCCAGAATAAAATTTCTATCATAGTTATAATTATAAAAAATTTGAATAATGTATATTTTTTTAATCTTCTATAAAAAGTTCGATCATTCTTATCGTGCAAACGAATAATTAATTAATTAATTAATTTTAGAATTATTCTTAAATGGAATAAAATTTTGTTTTAATTTATAAAATTTAAATTTATTATTTTCTGGGCTGTTTAACAATGTGCACTAATAAACTGAATAATGTTTATTTGACTTTTAAAGAATTTTACTAAAAAATTCATATAAACCAAAGAAGGATAAATAAAGAATTAATTGAAATAACTCTGTAAATCTAAATTTGTAAAAATTCGACTCATTACATCACAATTTTTTTTTGTAATGTAAGAATTTTCAACTAAAGAGTTGCATTTTCAATTAAAATGGATAAATTGTGAACCAGATAGTAAAATTTTTACCTAAAAAATATAAATCTTTCACCAAATTTGAAATTTTGAAACTTTCAGTTGAAAAACTTAATTTTTAGCAAAAAAAAAATTAATTTTGAACAAAATAGTTGCATTTTCCTACCAAAATTATTCGAGAAATTTTCAAACTAATATGAAGAATTTTCAACAAAAAAAAAGAATTTTCAATAAAAGAGTTTCAACTAGAAAAGGTGCATTCTCAACCAAAACTGGAAAAAATTAAATTTTCTACTAAGATTAAGAGGTGAATTTTCAAAGCGTAATTAATAATTTAAAAAAAAAAGATTTTTCAGTCAAGCAAGAAAAAAAATTAAACTACACTGTTAAATTTTCGCATGAAAAAGGCGAATTTTTAACCCAAAAATATAAATTTTCAACAAAAAATACATTTTTACCCAAAAAATTAATTTTCTACTAAATAGTTGAAAAAAAGGAAAAGTTTTAAAAAAAATTTAAATCAGGCCAAAAAGAAGATTTTTTTACTGAAAACATGAATAATTAACTGAAAATATAAACATTTAACCATAGATTGAATACAGCTACGTTTTCAGTCGAAAAAAGTTTATTTTTCGGTTTAAAAAAACGAATTTTCAGCATAATAGTGAGATTTTCCACCAAATTGTTTAATTTTGAGCTAAAAAGATAAATTTTTAACAAAGAAGGGAAAAATTGAATTTTCGATAAAAAAAGAATTTTCAGCCACTAAAATAAATTTTGAACAAATTAGTCAAACTTTTAATTCCTAAATAAAATGATACATCTTGGACTGAAATAGTTAAATTTTGAACCAAGAATATTAATTTTTTTAATAATACGAATTTTCAACTAAAAAATATCTGTTTTAAACAAAAAATGTAATAGTTAAATTATTAGTAAAAAATTGATTTTAAACAACAACAAAAAATAAATCTTCAACTATATAGTTATTTTTTCATTCAGAGTAGAATTTTCCAGCAAAAAGATGAGTTTTTTACCGAAAGAGATACATTTTTAATACGAGAAATACAATTTTCAAGAAATGAGGTAAATTTATTAACAAAGAAAGATTTTTCAGTCCAAGAAAAAATAAAATGTTTCAATCGAATTGTGAAATTCTGGAATTTTTAAGTCGGAAAGACAAATTTTAATTCCAAATTTTTCGGGCATTTTCCGGGCACAATAAAAGGGGGTTGGGGGTTTTAAATTTAAAAGGGATTGGATGAAAATGATTCTTAAATGAAAATACTCTTTATAAGGTGAATATATTTTAATTTAAAAAAAATTGTGTAACAAGTGCTTCTTTTTCATTTTTCTTTTAATCAACAAAAAATTTAATTTTTTACCAAATATTAAAAATTAAAAAAAAAAACAGCTTATTTTTAAAGGAATAGTTCAATTTTAAATTGAAAATAAGAACTTTCAACAATAAGTTCATTTTTAACCAAATGGTTTAATTTTCTAATTAATTCTTGATTTTCAAAGCGAAAAAGGCGAATTTTCTACTATTTTTTAAATATTTTTGAAAAGGTGCAAAATAATTTTGATTTAAAATTTAGAAAAATTGTTGGTCCTGATAAGCTAGACACTACCTAATCAGCATCCAAAAAGTTTGACAAGAGGACGAAAAAAAATTCTTATATGTTAGAATTCATTTTTTCTTTTTAAATTTTATTTAAAAATTAAAATTTTTATGGTTTTTTATTGTTTTATTTCGTTAAATTTTTATCATAGTTATAATTATAAAAAATTTGAATGTTGTACTCTTTTTTAATTTAAAAAAAAAGTTTTATTATTCTTATCGTGCCAACGAATAATTAAAGATTTTAGGGTGGTTTTTTTAGGCAAGATTTAAAGGTTTTAGGTAATTTAATCAAATTTAAGTTAAAAAAATTCTTTTTATATCGAAATTCATTTTTTCAATTATAATTTTATTAAAAAATTAAAATTTTTTTGTTTTTTTATTTTTTTTATCTTGTTATGTATTTGCCCTTTTGCTAGAAAAATAATCTTTTTCTTGAAAAATAATTTTCCAGATTGAAAATTCCATTACCTTCTACAAAATTGAAATACTTTCTTAAGATTTATTTTATTAGCTGAATATTAGTTTTCTGAACTGGAAATTATCCTATTCTATTTTTCGTTGAAAATTAAACCAAATAGTTTATTCGTTACCTACAAAGATGTATTTCCCATTAAAATAAGGGAATCTTCAAAGAAAAAAGATTAAAATTCAATTGAAACACTTTTTTTATTATAAAAAAATTGAATGTTAAAATAAATAGTTAAATTTTCAACAAAAAAATATAATTTAAAAAAATTATAATTATTTTTTTGCTAAATAGAAGAATTTTTTAATAAAATACATGAACTTTCTACCATGTTTTTTTTGTATTGAATATATTACAAATTTTAAAGCGAAAAAGAGCAACTTTCCATAAAACAGTTGAATTTTCAACGAAAAAGGTAGTTTTTCAACTAAAACTCAATTTTTCCTAAAAGTAGTTGTATTTTTAATGAAATAGTTCCATTTTTAATAACATATTTTAATTTTAAATCAAAAATATTATCTACCATTCATTTTATATTTTTGCATATGTACGAAAAAAAATTGGATTCAAAAAATGGAAAAATTGTTTGTTTTTGAGAGGCTAGCCAGCACCCGGTTAGGGCCCGAAAAGTCCGACTAGATGATGAGGAAAAAAATGCATTTTTTCAGTATTCATTTTTTATACTTAAAAAAACTAGATCTCTTTTTGGAAATGTACACAAAAATATTTGGCTGAGACAATTAGAACATTTGTTTAGGTACCGAACTTGATCAGGTACCGAAAGATGAGAAAAAAAGTGAAAAACTTTTTTTTTTAATATTCATTTTTCGTATTCGGTACTTTTAAACATCCTGGATTTTTTTTGATAATATGCAAAATGATATTTGGGTGTAATAGTGAGAAAACTTTTTAGTCTCACGAGCTAGACAGTGCCCGATTAGGGCCCGAAAAGACCGTCTAGACTAGATGGTCTAAACAATGCCCTAACTGGATTATTTTTTTTTATCAACAAAATCGGTCTGACAAAATAACTATCAATGACTTATTGAAAAGAAATAATTTAAAACACTTTTTATGATTTAAAAAATTAGGATATAAGTTCTCAAATAAAGAACTACTTAACTGTTTTAATTTAAAATTAAGATCCTTTTTGTTTTAAATAAGTATCACATTGAAAAAAATTTTTTTTTTATTTAAAATTGAGCTTTTTTCTTAAAATTCATTTTTATAGTTGAAAATAAATTTGTTGAACTGAAAATTAA
>JAAAKG020138575.1:0-12600 GCA_010014905.2 Druon quercuslanigerum
CGAATCATCAAATAGAGAGAAATTCAACACAAGGGCCATAAGTGAGCCTCGACTCAGACGCCTACTGCAATTCCCACAAGACAATGTGCCACTAAGAGTCCGAATTTTTAATCTGAGTGTCCAATGTAATAAAATCGATTTCATTCTAATTGAACCCACTCCTGTCTAATTCATTCCATTTTAATTAATTTCAATTCGATTCAATTCCCTTCTATCTAATTTAATCCAATCTAGTTCATTCCATTTCATTCCACTCTAATCTATTTAAATCAACTTCATTCCAATCTAATCCAAACAAATTCTTTTTAATTCAGTCTAATTCATTCGAATCTATTTCATTTCATTCCGTTCACTCTTATCCACTCTACTTCTTTTCACTCAGAACCAGTTCATTCCAGTCTACTTCAATCCAGTCTACGTCAATCCATACCAATTTACATCAATCCAATTCAATTAATTCCTATTCAATCTAATCCCATTCTATTCATTCTAATTTACTCTAATCAAATTCATGCGAAGCTACTATACTTCTCTCCAATCCAATCCAATCCAATGCCTTCCAATCCCATTCAATCCATTTTACTTCAATGCAATGCAAAGCAGTTTATAACAATCCAGTTTATTCCAATAAGTTCACTTCACTTTAATCCAATCCACTGCAGTCCTACCTACGTTCATGTTATCTGCTTTACTATAATTCACTTATATCCAATACAATGCATTCCAATTCATTACAATCTAATTTATTCTAATTCGTAAAACTCCAATCAACTTTAATCCAATCCAATTCAATCTAATCCATTCCAATACATATCATTTTAATCCAATTCATTCCAATCTAATACTTTTTGCTCCGTAGGTAGTAGAAAGTGACGCCAGAGGTGAATCATGTGAATTATATATCCATGGTGGAGTTCACATCAAGCGGATCAAGAATTTTCGTCTTTAAAACGGATTTGGCTGTAACTCAGCGTATATAGTTCTATATTAGTGTAGAAAAATAACCACAAATATTTTTTGAAAATTCGAAAAAAAATAGCGGAGATATGGGACTTTGAAATTTTAACCGATTTAATTTTTCAAGGTCTCAAATTGCTTGCAATGACATCTAAATTCAAGGAAAAAAAATGATCGTAGTGAAAATTTTTTTTTACATTTTTTTGAAAACTCAAAAAACTAAAATCGCTTTTTTGAAAATACGTTGTTTTTAATTTTTTTGTCAAAAGAAGCTATACATATACTTTACAAGTACTGCAAGTTTTATCTTCAAACCGCCAGTGGTTTATAAGAAAAAAAATCATCTTACGGTCCTACACGACGAAGCGACGCGACGCGGCTAGTACGTAAATATCTTTTTAGCAACAATTTTCATTGCTTATATATTATTTAAAATAATTGAAAAGTTAGAGCGACATACCATATAAACGATTTATCTGAGCATGTCAAAATGTATTGCTTCCCGAATCAAATAATGCATTATTTAGTACGACGAACCTTGCACGTGTTATGCATTTTGCTCCGGCTTTTAAATACGGATACTATATTAAACTTCTCGGAATTAGAAGACAGTTTGGTCTTTACTTCCGTCTTAGAAATGGGAATCACAGCATGTATTTGTTGTTTACCCTCAATTGTAATAGAATTGTTAAATCTTTTGCTTAAAAGAGCTTCTTCTGCTTTGTAATCATTGATATTGCAGAATTCGACATAAATGTCTTTGAAGTGTGTTTTAGCCCAGACATACATTTCTCTAGTATTAGTAATCTGATTCTCTTATGGACGCTGAATGTTTGTTTTAGCAGCAGCGCTTTGAATAATGCCACCAATACCATCACAAGGCGCTTTGCCATGTGCAGTTGCATGAAAGTTCCATTCTGCTTTACATCCAAAACCTTATTCGGGGAGTGATGAGTTGGCATAGTTCTTACGATTTTTGTACTGTGCTGCTGAATCATCCGAATTGTATATGACAAAGTCCACAGTAATTCATGATTTCTCTGGTAAATAGAATATTAGCTTTTTCTGATAGAGATGCACAGCAATCGTATTATGATCTTTTATATCCGATATTATAGCGTAACTGATGTGTCTTAATTCACTTGTTAGTTATGTTCGGTAGTATGTCACAAAAGGATTAATAGTAACTTTTGTTTTTGACCAATGCTTACCTTGAGAACAATCTTGTAAATCTATTGTGTGGTTTTCAGCAAAATCTAGTTAAACCGGAATTTGACCCACTTTTAGATCAAATTTCACGCTGTTATTATATATACTTTGTTTTTTGGCAATAAAATCGTGTCGTAAAAGTCGTTTCATATCTTCACTTAAACTAATAATAAATTCTTCTACTGGTACCACAACAGTTTCTAAATCTGATCTATCTACGTTTAACCATTGTTTAATCTTGATATCTTCAACGTAATTTTGTATGTAAGCATTCTCTAAAAGCAGTTAAGGGTTTTCGTCGCCAAGACAGTTTGGACATTCATTAAATAACACGCTATTTGTGCAGGATTACAAATCGACTGGGCTAGCCAATTTTTGACGGTTAGAAATGGCAGAGAACTCGACTTAGCTAATTCTTTTATATTTCCACCAATAAACATTAGTTTAGCATTCTGATGGGAAAAGTTTCATCAAATTTTGACGTTCTGTGTCTCATTGATTAAAAAGTATTGGTTTTTACTTCGGGTTCTGTCTATCGTCGTTGTTTATCAATACAACTTTCAAAGAAATTAATCATTGTTCCTGACAAAAAGGATCTATAAATTTAATTTAAAATTTTCTTTCCAACTATGTACATATGTAATAACGAAAAATAGGTAAAAAAGAAAGCACTTTAAATTATCTAAAACTGCAGTGAAAAATTAATGCGTAATAAAGAACACTGCAAATATAATCAAATACGTGCGCTTTATTTTTTAGGCTCCAAACAAAATAAAATATATTTTAACCAAAAAAAGGTTGTAGCCTTAAAATTTAAAAGTTCCATTTGTGGACCGTAAATCTAAATATATACTTAGTTTAACTTCGGAGCGTCTCCTTGAGGAGCCCTTTAATTTCAGGTCAAACCCAAAAAGTTTCCTTGATTCATATTTAAGAAATTTACAAAGATAATTTAAAACGGAAGAAAGAGCAGTTTGTGGGTGAAGTTTCAACCTAGGAGAATAATGTTCTATCAAAAAGAACAAATTTCGAACAAAGCAAATGTTGTTTTAACTGGAACAGATCATTTTTCAATTAAAAATGTGAATTCTTAAGAAATATTATTTTCAAGCAAAAGAGACAAAACCTTAGACAAAAACTCAAATTTTAAACCTAAAACGACCAATCTTGAAAAAATAAATTTCTTTTTAGAAAGTAGTGAAATGAATAGTAATCTTCGACACATCCAGATTAAATGTATATTCAGGCAAAAAATACTTCTTTGAGACAAATATCAGCGGACTTCACATATCTCAAGGGACAAAAGTATATCTTTTTGAAGACTAAAGAAGAACGGCAAAGAGCATTACGATGAAATAAATTTAAGAAGTCTTTATTTATTGGGTAAAATTACTAATTATATTTGTTTATACATGAACTATTTGAATGTCATTTTGAATTATACTTAACGTAGTTAAAAGATGCTAAACGCAAAAATATTGTCTAGTGTAAAACTTTTTGTAAAGACGCATAGTTTTGGGTTTAAACCTAATGCGATAGAAGCAAGATTATGGTGGTTTTTCACATTTGGTGGGTGCATGCTTGGTTTTATTTTCAGGAACTCTAACAAAACGTTCTAAAACCGCATGACACTGACAGGGGTTTAAAATGTTTGTTGAGAATGTATGGTTTTAGCAGAAACTTCATTTATTAAAGGTTCCATTGTGAATACCTATATTTTGTATAAAAATAAATTTTTTGTTAGTTAAAAATTATACAATTTAATTTGTCACTGAAATGTCACCGTTTTTTGAGAGAAAATTAAACTGTTATATTTAATTAAAAATAAAACTACTGAATGAGAATTGAACTGCTTTGCTGAAAGGTAAACTGCGTTATCAGATATTTATTTCATTGGTTAAATATTGAACTATTTTGTGAAAATAAGTTTTCTTTTAACTAAAACTTAATTTATGAATAACTGATATAAATAATAACTTATAAGAAGAACAATAATGTGGACATAAATAGGTAGAAAAAAATCGATTCTCTGTTAATTATTCTCTATTTACATTATCACAATTTTTTAATTGTTTGATTATAAAATTAATCAATAATGTGTAGACACCTTTTTATGATATTTTTTTTTGCTTTTACAAATGCAAAAAATAATGAAAGTAGGAAAGTTCCTTACTGAATTATAGACCATAGGCCATTCAAGACATTTTTTTCTTTTTCGATGAAACTTAAATATGTTGTTCTTTGTTAGAAATAATTAGACACGTATTTTTTTGCTTGCCTAAAAATTTTTTTTTTCGAATTTCATCGGCAATTTTATTTTTTAGGTGAAAATCGATTTTTTCCATCATTTGCGGAAATTTTTTTTTTCAAACGCCAGTAACTTTGTCAAAAATTACCCGATTTAAATGATTTTTTCTTTTAAATGTTCGCTCTGACTTGCACTTCCATAAGAATGTATAAACAATTATTATTAATTAGTGAATAAATTTTTATCTTGCAATAAACAAAAGGTGTAATTTTTTTCAAAATTCAATATCTCAAAAAGGGCAATTTTTTTTTGTTTTAAACTTTTTTTATATCAAGAGAACGACTTAAACTTCAACTTGTCTGAATTCCTGGTAGCTAAATTTTGTTGTTTACGAGCTTTGAATTTTTGAATGAAAAATGTGTTTTTTCGCTAAAACGCACAGTTTGCGCAATAAATATCGACTATAATTGTTTAAATTGTATGAAGTAACACAACATTGATCAGGCAATATTGCTTAATTATATACAGGTGCTAGATTGCTAGGAAGTATCGAATCCATAACATAGATTAACAAGAAATTTATTTTTACAGAGATTCAAAGTATTAACGTGTAAAACCTTTTTTTTACTAATTTACCACTATAAACTTAATCCTTATTATCATAATCTAGCAGTAAACGTTATTGTTATTATTTTATAAAAGTTTGTTTTTTCAGATGTGCGTATCTCGAATACCTTTGTATGCCGGTGTATTCTTCTACATTTTTTTCTTCTTTTCTAGGAAACCTTCCAATTCAACAACGTCTAAAAAAAAGATGTTTGACAACACTAGGTTGTCACACCTGCCGCATTTAAAGTTTGATAATCAAAATTCTTTTAAATGCACAATAACATAATTACTACATGCTTTTGCATTATTGTTTTGATAATGTTACAATATCACAGTCGATATTTATTAAGGAGACTGCGCGTTTTAGCAAAAACATATTTTTCATTAAAAAATTCAAAGCTTGGAAACAACAAAATTTAGCTACTAGGCATTTAGCCAATTTAAAGTTCAAGTCGTTTTTTTGATATAAAACATGTTTGAAATAAAAATTCCCGCCAATGATGGAAAAAATCGATTTTCACCTGAAAAATAAAATTGCCGATCAATTCGAAAAAAAATTTTTTGAGGCAAACAAAAAAACACGTCTCTAATTATTTCTAACAAATAACAACTTATTTTAGTTTTATCAAAAGAGACAAAAATGTCTCGAATTACCCGGTTGAATTGAAATTGAAAGTGATAAGCAATAGAAATATTTTTATTAACAAAAATCCAGTATGTTCTTGAGTTTCGTAATATTTTTTTCAATTACACTTTTATCCGACTACGGATTGCAAAGATCATAATGTGGAAAGATTGGGTATTTAATACCTACATGACATTCCTTTAGTTCAATTTCGGTCATCTTGTAAAGAGCACTGCTTATCATGTCTATTTTTATCCTCGAATGACCTGTTTTTCAGTATATATTCCACGAAGAATCCTTGTATACTCCATTATTGCAAAAGCGTCACCACCGGATGTTGATAATACGAAATGTTCTCGAGCTGGCACGGGCACATATATACCATTTCCTAATAGCAATTGAATGGGTTTATTTGCAGGAATAACGTATCTTCGAAATTCAAATCGCAGGTTTTGATTTTCCTGAGGAATAAGCCGGATATATCCAAGTTTTGGAAGTAAATTTCATAGTACTTCATGAGAAGGAGCTCTGCCCGAAGGAGACCTGGGCCTTACCTAAGAAGTAGAAGAACTTGGGTTACCGTCGCCATGAGGCTTCCATGTGAATTGTAGTAAATCGTGATTTTCAAGAGCTTTCGTAAAACTGTTTGGTAACATTTCGTGATTGTTGCCTACTGGGCAATCCCTAATTTTATCTGGGGATTTTCATCTATCCTATGCAGTCCACGAACAGTACCTTTATAATCTGTTATTGCAAAGACGTAACCATCGGATGTTGATAATACCATATATTCTTGGTTCGGCTCGTACAAATAGGTCAAGTGATCTATTCGAATTCGAATTTTTTTATCGGTAGGATAAACGTATCTTCGAAATTCAAATCGCTGGTTCTGATTTGTGCCAGAAATAAGCCGAACAGAACCAAGTTCTTCTACTGCACATCAAAGTACTTGACCAGTAGGAGGCCTGCTAGGAAATGATATGGTCCTGGAACTACGAGGAGACTCCTGAGGTTCACTCTGAGGATTCCAAACGGACTGTAAGGAGTCGGAATTTGTAAACCTTTTATTAAAGGTTCGTGGAAAGATTGGGTGATTCTTGCCTACAGGACAATCTCTCATTTCATCAGGGGCCATATTATCAACTTTGCCGCTGACCATGTTTATTTTTACTCTACGATGATGTGCACCTGCCCTATACATTGCATACAGAAATCCACCATAATCCAATATTGCAAAAGCATCACCATTAGGTAGTGATATTACAATATGCTCTTGGCTTAGTAACGGCAACCATCTATTCTGTGCTGCTCGCCGTCTCATTGAGTTACCGAGGGGAAAACAATATCTTCGAAATTCGAATTGCAGGCTTTCATTTGAGCGGGGAATGAGACGAATATATCCAATTTCTTCCAGTGAATATCCAAGTACTTTAATAGAAGGAGGCCTTCTAGTAGGAGACCTGGATCTGGCACGCACAGGATTACGTTCGGTTTCAGGATTCTCGTCGAACTGTGAACAGGATTCTGCAAGAAGAAGTAGATTGCCAGCAGAAGGGGAAGAAGGAACAGAATTACGTTCGATATACGGATTCCCGGCTGAACGTGAACTACATTCTGTAAGTAGAAATAAAAGTTTCTTCTTTTTTATTTGTACATTTTTTTCAAATATCCTTAGCTGTATTTAATGTTAATTTGCAGAAAGTTATTTTTAATCAACACATTTTTCTCTAATATCCTTGGCTGAATGTAATATTTATTTCGTAAAATCTTTCTGATTTTTTAATCAATGTAACGCGAAAAAAATGTTCAATTCAATAATTCCTCATCGTACATGTTTCTCGTTAAATAAACATATGTGATGCGATAAAAGGAAAGGAACCTACTAGGATAAAGTGAAATTAGACATGACGATTTTTCGTCTAGTAGGTCTCCTTTCTCTGATCGCGTCTCATATGTCTTAGGTAGAAGATGAGCTCATGAACGGTTTCATAATTTTAATGACAATAAACGAATTTCTGCAATACAAAAACCTCTATGAAAGGACAAGTTTTTAATATATCCAATTCAAATAATGTTTTCACTCTGTTTTTACTGTGCAATAACGCGTACTTATAAATTTATTTCCTAAATTTTAAATGAATAATTAAATCGCACTCATTTCAAAGTTCTATAAAGAAAGGTTGAGCGTCAAAACTTTTACGTTGAAAATAATGAGGTTTTACCCTGTTTATATTGAGCTTTACTCTTTATCGTATTTTAATTTTTGCAACTTATTCATCATTCTCTAAAATTAATCTAAAATTCTTACATTCTACAAAAGTAAAATACCAAAAAATTTCGGGAAATCTATAGCAATTTTAAAATTTAATTTTAGAAAATTTATCTTAAGTTTCCATAAGTTAACTGTGAAATTATCGAAAATTCCCATAAATTTCCGGGAATTTATTGTACTTTTTTAACTGTGAAAGTATAATAAATGACAGAAAAGTTCAATAAATTTCCGGAAATTTATAGATATTTCTAAATTAAATTTTGGGCAATTCAAGGTAAGATACCATAAACTACGAAAAAAATTCCGGAAATTTAGAAAAATGTTTTAAATTTAATTTTGCACAATTTATGGTAAGTTATGATAAATGACGTGTAATATTGTCATAAATTACCGAAATCTTTTTATAAATTTCCGGAAATGTATAAAAAAACCGACTTTTGCGCGATGGGCTATTCACTCAGAAAGCAAGGATTCTGATATTAATTTATTATTAATTAAACTTGGAGATCACATGTTTCGTTCGTTTTTATCTTTTTTATAGTAAAAACATAAACTAATGACAGTTTAAAAAAAATTTTGCCTTTTTTTAAAGAGAAAACCAGTTTCCAAAATTAATAATGTAAAAAAAGAAAGATTATAAAACCAATGTATAGATTTTTCAAGCTTATTAATGAGACAAGCCTTAGAGATCTTAAAAAATAAATTAATTGTTTAACAATTTTTTAAAATCATGTTTATTTTGTAAAATTTTGTCTAGTTTAAATAAACGTTAATATACCTAATAATAAATAAAATTAGTTAAAAATTTCACCGTACAAATCTGGTTTATTTTTTCATTTATGCAATTGATTAATTCAATAAAACAAGTCGAAACGGTCAAATTTTAGAAAAAATTATAATAATTGCTATATAAATATATTCTTTGAATATTTAAATCGACTGATCTATTTAAATAATGCTACATAAATATATCAGTAATTATCCAAAAGTTTCAAATTTTCTGCTTACCAGATTTTTTTTTACTTTTAACTTTCAGTCGAGTTTCAGTTTTTCTAAGCGGGCTACTCAGCATTTAAAATTGTTTTTAAGCTGGTGGCGATTTTTTTAGCAGTTAATAACAAGAAAATTATAATTTTTCGAAATGACTAACATTTTTCTACTAAACGCCAAAACGGATATTATCAGCTCTGGAGTCAAAATTTTTATTTATGAATGTTAATACGTTACTTTTAAAAAGAAATTCTGGGAGAAATAAGACATATTTCTTATCACAGATATTTATAAGAGATTTTTTAAAGTTTAGGTCGCGAACAATTTGTTCGTAAAAGTTAATAACAATTAATAATCAATGTCCATGTCAAGAATTACATCGTATTTCTTCCAGAGTTTGTTTCAAAAAGTAATGTAAAATAAAGACAGATGAAAGATATTGTATGAGTAGAAAAAACCTGAAATTGCCTATAAATAAATTATTATAGATTTTTATGAACAAACATGTTGTTTTAAATTCAAAAGCATATTTTTATAATAAAAATTGTAAAATATAAATGCTAATGTGACAGTTGTTACGTTTAGTCAAAAGGTTATAAAAAGAATACCAAATGCTGAGTAGCCAAATTAAAAAAATTCATCTTCGACTACAAATTTAAAGTAGAAAACAATAAATACCTGGTTAGCAGAAAATGCTAAAATGTTAAATTTCGATTAACCTCGACCAATGTATGAGCATATGTATGTCGCTTTTTTATCATCGCACAGTTTTTGTTGTGTGGCCTTGCTATTATAGTATAATAATATATTATTTATACGTATAATAATATTATATTATGTTTCAAAAAGTTTTATTTATTAAATATAATGTCCTCAAAATTAGATGAATTGGAAAATAAACTTATAGGACTGACGTAACGTAAATTCATTGCGGACATAACTTTTTTATCACATCTGAAATCCTGTTAATGCTTCAACCTCAAAATTAATTTGATTCCTATATTAAGTTCTTTGTGTAAAAATAAACGATGTTTGTTCTTGTGTCCAATACTTTATGTGCATTAGCGAAAAATTCGCATTAATTCTTCAGCGATGTCTTATCATTTTTTAAATAATACTTAAGTGAACGAAAAATTTTTGATGTGAAACATCTAATGCGGCGGAACGTGTGTGAGAGCAGCTACTGCGTGGCGACGCTCGCGATGGGAGGCACATGCAATCGTCGCCTCTCTTCGGCTTGACTCGACCAAGCCCCTCTCTCTGCGCTCCACCAACTGACTACACAAGTGACGGCTTTTTTTATCTGTTCTGCTAATTTTTAATGCAAATTCACTCATACTTTGGCACTTTGGTATTGCTGATAAGGACGTAACAGGCAATTGCTCTTATTCCAAATTAAGATAAGCTTTCGCTAATAGAATGTGAACGTTAACAGCAGAAAATTTGACAGAGAACAAGATGTAACATTATTTCTTACAGTGATGGAATGATCATGTATATCTAAGACCTTGGACCTTAGACCTTGCCTGAAGTTATCTTTTTCAAAATAGGGCACACAAAGATTGATACGGCAAAAAAATAAATCTCTACTTTTTCCATGGTGAATATACAAATGGCTATAATATACTATAAGTTGGAAAGAGAGACTTTAGGTTCGCTCCACAGGCCTGAGAAATTGCAGTATTCATGCATGTATTATATAGAATAAAAAAGAACTATACTTATGTATATTAAATTATTATAGTTACCAAAAGAATTGAGGATGACCGCTACAGTGAAAAGAATAGTATAGACCATACTCATTTTTGCAAAGTAGAGTGAAAACTGATTAATGCTTTAGTGAATAATTTGGTTAAGAAGTATATGTGACAAACATTTCATTGAATAATCATAGTACAAATATATAAATAAGTAGCTCTTATCTCAGAAAAATACTGCCTTCCCGCTAAAGAACCCGTTTCGGGGTAGCCTTCTAAAATTTACAGAGTATCCTTTCGTATTACACAAAAAAGACTCAAACACCAGCAGGCTATACATATAAATTATTGAAATTAAAATCCTACGATGAATTTGCCATTTCAATGTCACAGACAAACTACAACAGTATTTTATTGCAGCTTTAGGTAATTTTTTAAAATGTCATAACTTTTGCTGAAGGCCGCTTCAAGCACATCCATTGTCGCTCAAGGGCATGTGACGCAGCTATATTAAACCTATACTTAACCTATATCACCGACCTTGCTTTATCATTTTACTTAAAATTTTTTAGAACCTTCCATCGGCATAAGCCGAAAATGGTTTTCGTGATGTGCGAACCCTGGTGGCCACTACACGAGGCTCTAACAGCTGGCCCGTCCTACGCTGTGATTCCTTTGTTGTGAGGCTCATAAGATTTGTGGAATTTTTTTTCACGTATTTTGTTATCAAATTTTGTACTTGAACGTAGTTTTTCTGTCGCCCCTTGCATTTATTAAAGTTCCAGACCAGTATTTTTTGTATAAAAAAGTAACATAAAAAAATGTCACTGCTCTCCACATCTTCAGCATTCTCAAAATCTGAAAGTATCAAAATTTTCTGCATACTACTATCCATTTTTGGATAGACGATTTTATATTTCTAACTGTACATAAAATCGAAAAAACTTGAGTTTTTAAATAATATGAATGAATAAAATAATATATAACAATCTAAGAAATAAAATAAGCATGACATGGATTTCCTCATCCGTGATTATTGACAGAAGAAAATTTTTTTATAGTGGGCTTGTTGAATCACAGAATCAATTACTTTTAGAAGATGTTCTGGTCAGTATTGAGAGTCTTGAATCATCGCGAAAATATCTCGCACCATCTTTAATAGAACGCTTAATCGTTATGTGAAACCACGTAGGCAAATAAAGTTTTATTATGAATATAACTATGTGACCTAAGCTTATAAAAGGATATTTATTTTATATGTACAATCTCAACAATCTGTTTTCTAGAGTGACTCAACGGGGGTGACAGAGTGGTTCTAGATCTCGGAGAGCGAGATTAGGTGAACATCCTCCTGAATGAATAGATTGCCCAATATCTTAAAGATATTTTTTATCATGAATCAACTCATCTCTGAATGTCACTTGTGGTAGATCACAATCAATCTTATTAAAATGAACAAGAAGTAAGTTTTCACAGACCTGAAATTGATTTCCGATTGTGCCTGTGAATGACATTTTTAAATTCAATTTTAAATAATTTATCTTAAGTTTCCACAAATTACAGAAAAATTTGCATAAATTTCCGGAAATTTATTGACATTTCTTGATTCAATATGTTGAAATTTATGTTGAGTTAACACAAACTACCTGCGATATTACGATAAATTACAAAAGAATTTCAAACATATTCCGAAGTTTAGAAAAATGTTTAAAATTGAATTTGGGACTATTTATGGTAAATAATTATTATTTAAACTTAGTTTCATGCCTAAATAAATTGAAAATGCAACTTTTTAATCAAATCAGAAATTTCGTTAATGCTGCTGTTAAGGATTCTTTTAATTTTATTTTTTGATAATTGGAGTGAAATGATTGCAATTTTGAATTAGTGGGTAAGGTAGAGAATTAATGTACCCGGGCCGTTTCGATTATCGATATCGTTCGTATCGATTCCGCTAGTAACGCTTTGGGTGGTTCGTTCTTACTTCACTTCT
>JAAAKG020138576.1:0-12600 GCA_010014905.2 Druon quercuslanigerum
TCGGACGGAAACTGAGACTTCGTGCTCACAAGCGCCTCCTATATTCAAGTGTGAGAGTTAAATTTGAATTACTCACATATCTTTGTCTTTTCTTTATTTGAATTTAACTTTTTCCCATCTAAGTATATATATCTATATATCTAAGTAAATATCTAAGTATATATATCGCTTCTTTTCCTATCCTGACTCCTCTCCATACTTTTCTCTTTATTTCTTCGTCCAAGTCCGATATTAATATATTAAATATAAGTGGGCTCAAAGGAAATCTTTTTCTTACTCCTCTCACAAACTAGAAACTATTATGAGACCATATATATTGTCTATCACCCCCATCTCTTTTTATAAACACTACCTAATTCGGTAGTTCCATCTTTTTTTCTCTAAAATGCCTTTGCCTCTCTTCACTATAGGTACCACTAATCCTTTCTTACACAACTGTGGGACATCATTCTTACCCATTCTTCTAATTCTGTCTCCCCGTATTTCCTGACTTCATTTGGAATCTCATCTAAACCAGATGCCTTTTCATCTTTTGTTATCCCTAATACCTTGACTATTTCCTCGATTTCAATGGCCTTCTTCTCACCTGTTTCCCTAACCTATTTTCCTCCTTTCCTAACTTTCCTCTCATCCCCTCCTAGCAATTCCATAAAACATTTTTTCCATTATACCATCTCAATATCCTGGCTTATAATTTTCCTTCTTCTTCTCTCTCCATTTATCACCTTCCGAACTCTTCTTTTTATTACACATTTCATCATACTCCTTTTTCTCCTATATTCTTCGCCACTACTTGTCCCTTTTCTCCATTTTCTTAATTCCCTTCTCACTTTCTTATCCTTCTGCATGCATTCCTTATCAAGCACTTCTGTCCTCTTCTTCACAAACATATTTTTAATTTCTCCTATCATTATTTCTATCTCCTCCTTTACATTTCCTTCTAGTATGATGATAATCCTAACCCTTTCTGTAAACTGATATTTACCTTCCATTGATCAATGCCCTCTTCCTGCTCTTTTTAGTTTTGCTTTCGTTTTTGCCTTATTTTTATTACTTTTTTCTCCTCCTGATTTCACTATATTTCCGTTTAAGTTACTCCGCCAAATCTCCTTTATGCTGGTTAAGAATTTATTCCCCTCCATATTCAGTATCTTGTCTTTCGATTTTCTTCCTGGCGTTCTATACAATTTACTTCCTCCTCTATCTCCTGTTCTCGCGTTCAAATCTCCTTCTATTATAAGCCGAATCTTTTCTTTATTTTCTGCCATCAGTTCCCTCATCTCTTTTGATTTTCTGTGCATATCACGGTTCACATAAACCCCAATTATCTTTCACCTCTTTTCTCCTATATTAATCGCTTCTAATATTAATCCGTTTTTTCTCTGCTCTCTTTTTTATCCTTTTCCATTATATATTCGTTCCTTACTGTCATCACCATTCCTCCTATTGCTCTGTCTTTTCATTTTTCCTCTTTACATTTTGAACATGCCACTTGTAAACTCTCGGTAATTTTATTCTTACTCTTTCCCATCCCTTTTTATTTAGCTACTTATTGTTTATAACTGCTACAACCCATTTTATCAATTTTTTTATAAACACCTAATCCTTTCTACCCAAGCTTTTTATTTTTCAATATTTTTCAATTTTTCTTCCTACTTTTGTTTGTCACCTCTTTCTCTTTCCTACTATTTCTTATTTTCATATATATTGTTTCTTTCTCTCCTAGATTCCCGATGCCTACTTTTCTACTATCTGTTCCCTGTCCTCGTCCAAATCTCACTGTACCCCTTCTATCTGTATTCTCCCATATTTGACGCAGGTCAAATCATCCTCTAGTCTCTCCGAGCTTCCATATTACACCTTCTTCTTTGTTATCGCTTCCTATGTTTCTCTTTACATTTATTCAGGTTCACCAGTTCAATTTTCCTCCCTCTTTGCTCTTCCCTTTCTTCTCTTCGTACTTCCTCCATCTATACGTTAGCATCAATCCTTTTTAGTACTTCTTACACTCTAATCTAAAACAATTGTTAATATCTGTATTATTACGTTTTACTTCCTCTACATCTTTATTAGACTCTTCCTGCTTTTTTAGTGTTTACTCCGACTGTATCCTGTTTAATAGCTATTCCCTGAATTCGCCCCATTTTTTAAATTCTTTTTTAAGTTCAGCTATATCCCGCCAAATTTATTTCTTAATTTTCACTGCTTGTTTCTTATGTTTTTATTCATCTATCCACGTTACTTCTATCATCCTTTCGGGCGTTTCTTTCAATTTTTCATCGTTGACCGGATCTTTAAGCTCATCTCTGTTTCTTCCTGTCCCCTTATTGTTCTCATCCTTCTCTACAAAACTATTTTTTCCGGAAAGGAAATAAAATTTCTTCGTATTTTCAGGCCTGAACCTATGTCTTCCTTGTCTTCGCTGCTTCTCCTTCTTTCCTTTGATAATGTCGACGATTCTACAAGCACTTTCAATGTTATGTGCATTTATTTTTTGGCAGAAAAATGTTCAAAAAGTATGAGGAGTAATTATAATCGAATCGTCTTACTCTAGTACCCAGAGCCAACCACAAGAATAAATGAGCAGAATCCAGCAGATCAAAATTGCTCAATATCTCTAAACAGATTGTTTTTGGCTTGGAAACAAAGACTTGATTGAAGCTGAAGGAATAAATGCTAGGGATAATGTACATCAAGTACCGGATCCACTTAAACCACATTCGGTTATTAATGACAATGATGTGAACAGCGAAATCACAGAAAACTGCTGTAAATTGAAAGGAATTTTCGTCATGCTTTACTAAAGTTCAGATAAGTAGAACCAACCAAAAGGCATTATCTGCCAAAGATGATTATCACAAATGATCTGCGTGCACTCATAAAACACCTTAAAAACAATTTCTATACCTATGCATGCAAAAGCAACACAAACTGCGCTAGAGGTGCAAACTCCTGTATATTGTCCAGCTGTATCACTCGTTTGAACGTTGGGCCGCAGAACTAGTTCTACAAATGCGGTCTTCGTCCCAGGAAGGGATCGAGATTTACCATGGATGATCAGGTTGGATATGGATATGGCAAAGTAAGGTGCAAGTGGGGTCGATTGACTCAATATAAAAAAGGAAATAGAACCCGAAAGCTGATAAACGATATTACTAAAATCATCCATCCTCAGTACTGAGAAACATCAATAAGCAATATTGGATGAAATCATAGACTTCCGGCGGCAGAGACTTCATGCTCTTACTGGAGGACTACGTCGGTACAAGATATGTAGTGCAAGAAGGCAAAAGACTTGAAGCTATCAGGCAGATAAAAGAAGGTTCTATCTTGAACTAAATTTAAAGCTAAATAATCAGCAAGACATCGGAGCCACATTTGGATACTGCGTCTTTCCATCTAGAAAAAGCAAAAGCAAGCAATAACTCTAAAATGAAGTAAACATGGTGCACAATTTCTGGTAAAAGTACCTGACGAGTGTTCACTCTGCATTGGCAAGGTGTTTTCAGAAGATCATCGAATACCCAGATCTGATGCCAGGCTTTATGCTCCGGGGTAATATGTATTCGTTGCCTAAAAAAATATACGCTCAAAATCCATTTAAATTTCGACCGATAGCCTGTGTTCCGACAATTCATAAATCTCTTACAGCTATCATTGCAGATAAGGTATATTCACACTGAATAAAGAATGAAATCCTTACACAAGAACAAAAAGGATGATGGAAAAACTCGCGAGGTAGTAAAGAAAGGTCGTAAACATGAAAGGAATTTGCACATGACATACGTTGACTACAAGGAAGAGTTTTCTTCCGTACCGCATAACTAATGCTTGAAGTTTTAAAACTTTACAAAATATGCCCACGCATCATTGACTTTCTAAGTGGTGCGATGATGCTTTGAGGTATAAAAATCAGGTATTAAATGAGCAAAAGCCATTTTTGTGATCGAAAGGATTATTTGTTTGAAATTCACAGTTTTTATATAGAATTTGAGATAAATGTATGCCTAATTGTGCTCATTTAAAAATATCTGCTGTTTGGTAATTATTTAAATAATTTTTTAAACAAATACGCAGTTTTCGTTTGTCGCAATAAATAGGCTCCACTTTGCTCACAATTGACTAAAATCGTTTTGCTAATGACTCCTTGCTGTCACTTTTTTCAAACTAAACACAACTGGTAATTATATAAACAATATTTATATATAAATTCACATTTCTAATATTATTCCACGAATAAGGCCAATTTCTTGCGGATCCCACTAAAAATGTATCGTTATTGGATTCTAGCTGTAATTTTGCTTAAATTGTTAAGAAATATTAATTTTTAAACAATAGTCATGAATAAATACACATTTCTATCGTTTTTCCAAGAATAGGCTCCATTTGTTGCGTAATCAACTAAAAATGTATTTTCAATGACTCTTTGCTATGATACTTTGCCAACAGATAATAATATATAATTATTTAAAAAGTGTTTAAAAACACATGTGCATTTTGGTCACTTTTGCAGGAATAGTCTTATTTTTTCGTGAAGTAAGCTAGAAATGTCTTACCGAAGACTCCTTGTTGCTTTTTTTGTCTAACGAACCAGAACTGTTCAATATTTTAACAATATTTATGTAAAAATGCACAGGTGACCATTTTTTATGAAAAGTATTAATTTTCTTTGCATAATCAACAGTAAATGTCCTGCCCATTATTCCTTCCTATCACATTTCTCCATTCAGGAAAAAGTGTTTATTATTTAGACAGTATATGTAAGCAAATTCATAGTGTTCTTTTGTCACAATGAATACGCTCCATTTTTTGCAGAATCGACCAAAAATATCTTATCAGTGACTCCTTGCTGTTTTTCTTTTTTATATCAACAACAAATGTTAATTATTTAAACAATATTTGTAACCAAATTCACATTTTTAACATTATTCCACTAATAGGGCCATTTATGGTGTAACCAATGGGCCAAAAGACATTGTCATCTTATCGACATCGTGAATACATACATAAGACGTACATGTCAGTCCAATTGATATACCAAAGACGTCTCTTGTGTTAAAGATGTATTTCGAACATAAAGCATCTTTAGAAAATCAATTTGGACTGACATGGACGTCCTGAAAATATCTTTAGGACGTCCTCAGGATGACAATGTCTTCGTGTCCAGTCGATAACCAACTAAATATATATTGGCAAAGACTCCTAGCTGTAATGCAAAGCAGTTGAACGTTTCAAGAACATACTTAATATCAATATTAATGTCAAGATACGATATCAAATAAATTCATACACCAAAATCTCGGTTTAGCTCCAATCTCGGGGGATGCCTGCAAATAGACCTGTTACTAAAGCGGGAAATCAAAACGTAAACAGTCAGGATCGTCTGAATCGTTTTGAATTGGAATATATAAACGTCAAGAAGTACACGTGAGAGATCGGCATGGACTCTGGATTGAGCAAGTGTTGCAAAATTCATCTGAAGATAGGAAATATTATTGGCGTTCCCGAGGACCTTGAGCTTGTGGATATAAGTGTTATTAGACATCTTGACACTGAAGAGACCTGTACATACCTGGGCGTGCCTCAAAGCCGCATTCAGGACGCAACATCAATGAAAGAGTCTCTCCGAAGCAGACACAAGCACCTTGTTCGGAAGATTTGGTCTTCAAATTTGTCGGCGTTGAACGTGGTATCTGCGACTAACATACTTGCCGCGCCGGTTGTACTCTACTCGTTTGGGGTGGTTAAATATATGAAGAACGAGATTAAGGTCCTTGACATCGCCACACGTAAAATCATGCAAATGCATGATTACAATAATTAAATAATTTTGATACATTTTTCTTTTATGTTTAATAAATTTCTATTTGTTTAAACAATCTGCGTTTGCTCAAGCAGTTTTTTGATAGCTAAAAATGAAATACAATAGAACGCATACAATTATGTTTCTAACTGTATAGTGTAAAGAATGAATACATTAACCACTTTTGAATTTTGTAAACAAATATAATTTGTATAAATAATTACTTTTCCAAAAATACTCATATATTGAATCGTCTGTTCCGCGATTATACATTTCAAGCGTCAAGATGGACGCGGACTCCTAAATCTCCGGTATCTTCATAATCCTAAAAACTCTCAGGAGCCACGAAATGATTGACAAATGAGCTTTCCTTTACAAAGCCGTGAAGCAGGCGGCTAAAACCCTTGGCCTGAGTTTTAACATCAGAAGTCAGGAAAGTGCATAACTCCATCTAGTTATTGTCTTAGACCTGTTCCTATCTAGAATACATCTCCTTTTTCCTTTTCTATCTTCACCCTAATCCTGTTTTCAGTAAAAATTTCCTTTAGCCTCACCATCAGCTTTGCTTGTATTCTCCTCTCTTCCATTGCCCTCCATTACCCTTTTCTGTTCACTGAGTGAAACGCTGCTGATTGTGTGGGCTACATTCTATCTGACTCTCTAAACCTTTTTTTTAAATTTCTGCAAAATGGGCATTATTCGTGAACTGCCCCAACATTAAAAGTCATATTTTCCGATTGCCTTCAAATTTTTTAGAGTTTGTTTGCCTATATGATATTAGTATACCACTAATTTATAGACTGTAAAATGTACAAAGGAACTGGTGTCGAGACTAATACAGGCATCTGCAGTTGGATGGGTGCCCTGTCGCGTGCGAAAGAACAGAGGCTGCTAAAGGTGCGGCTAAGAGGGATACAGGCTTGCGGATTGCAGAATCACGCGGCGGTGCTACTCTTGTGCAATTGCTGTGGGTGAATCCAGGACCAAGCATCTCCCGCGTACTATGAAGTGAAAGGTTTTCCTTGAGACAGCTTCGCGGAGGAAACGTCCCAGAAGAAAATAGTAACCAGCCACGCCTAGCCATGATTTTGAAGACCGACGAGCCCACTGCATGACGTAGACTTAGTCGCTCTACTGACGACGATGCGTACATCATGGCTGCGGTTGATGTAATAAGTCCAAGTTAACATACAATGAGCAAAGCCTAGGCATGGCGTACTGGCCTTACCCCGAAGTTCCTAAATTAATGCGAAAGCGGATTTCGGGAACATAGGTTGGCAGGAGAGCATATGAGTTTAGTGGATATTACCTCTGCAAAAAAAATATTTCCAACTGTGCACGTCGACATTTTGGCGTGCGCAGATGGTACCCAATGAACTTTTCATGTGAGCAGTTGAATAGCTTCGTGTTAACGTGTAACTATGGAGACTCCCAACTTAGCACGTTTAAATTATTACGATCAGATTTACAACTGACATATCTTGTTCACAGAATATACACTTCCAAAAGTGCACGTCTCAAAGAATACGATCAGATTTTCAACCTACAAGTCTACGTTAACAGATGATACATTCTTAACTGTTAAAGTGCATAGATGCTGAACTCCCAACTACATATGCGCTGTCGCATGTTTTATAGGAGCAAATAAATTTGTTGGTACATTTAAAAAATGATACTTAACTAAAATTTTCGTTTAAACCAACTAAATTGTACTGGTACTATACTAATCATTTTTTTAGTTATCACAACAAAATGTGTGGTAATCACAATCAAATGCAAGTGAAACGAACAAAAGCTGTTAAACAAAATTATCTTTCATAATAACGCCATCAGATTATATAATTGGAAACATCAGTTATACGAATGACTTAAACAGTACAACTTTTAGTAGGACTCGTCGGATGGTGGTGGGCCGGATATCCACTTTCGATTATGCAGGTCACAGAAACAAATCTCAGCTATACCTCTTGGTAGTGACATGTCTCGAAAAGTTCAGGACGTTAAGGTTTGACCAACCGATACGGGTAGGCAAATTTTCGTACGTAAAATACTGACTTCTATCGCTTGGCGTCTGCTACAAATCTGTGCGCGTGCGCCAATTTATCAAGTCTAGAGCTTTTCCCGCCCGTGAATCTTTCACGAGCTCATTTTCAATCGACCAATTCGGGGTTTCACACTGATCTCTGCCGGAGATTCGTCCCTGAAGTCTGTTAAAAATTTGAAGCACTATAATCCAACATTCAACCTTCTTGGGATTCATTCGAGTTTCCATGCATTTATTATGAAAAAGAGGTTGTGATGCACGTGGGGACAGGGATTTTCTACTCATGGAATGGTCACAGCAAGAGTCTAATTTCATGTCCACACGCGTTTCGCAATATACTATTGTTACCATAATTTTTTTCTTAGCGTACTCGTACCAACTTCGAGTTGGAAAATTCAGCTACCACCACCTGGAGAGGGCTAGAAATTCTGGTATATCAATAATACTGTTGATTAAAGTACTGCTGGATTGGCGAACATGTTACCAGAATTTGAAGAACATTGAAGAATACGACTTTTGAAGTTGAGGCAAAGGATGCCGTAGAATCGCCGGTAAACTGGGTCTTGGTAAGTAGTAAAGTTAACAGCTCGTTTCATACTAGCTTAGGTGGGTTCAACAAAACGCTTTATCTTTGTAAAAAAAATTTATTTCTAACCAGAAAACAAATTTGAAATAAAATACGTACATTTTCAATAAAATACATAAATTTTCGAAAAAAATATTTTAATATGCAACCAAGTAATTCACTGTGTTTGAGCTTTTTTCATTCCTGCAAATTTACAACTAAATAGTTGAATTTTTAAGTCAAAACAGATCGATTCTCAAACAAAAATGGAGTGGATAATTTTGTACACAATTTTTGAATTTGCAAACCTTTTAGCTGAATTTTCTTTTTTTTTTAGTTTAAAGAGATAGATTTCAAATGAAAAAATAAAGAATTTTTATCCTGTAAAATTGAAGCAAAGATATTTAAATCCTGCACCAAAAAGATTAATTGCGAAAAAAAGAATATTAAGATTCCATCAAAAGCACCGAAAAAGATGAAAATTACACGAAAATGCGAGAATTTATAACCGAAAAGCTGCCTCCTTTTATTTAAAAAGATAAAATATGCAACGAAAAAAATTAATTTTAACATAAAAAAACTAGTTTTCTACAAAAAGATTGAATTAGAAAAAAGTTAATTTACAAAAAAGTTAAATTTTCAACAAAAAATTTGAATTATGAATCAAAAAGATGAATTTAAAACCAAGAATATAAACTCTCCATCAAAAAGACCAAAAAAGATTAAATTTGTAACAAAAAAACCTTAATTTTCAACCCAAAAAATAAACCAAATTTTCCACATGTGGAAGTCTGCTATAATATAAATAGAAATTCTTGTATTTTATACATTGAATAAAATAAATGCAAAAGAAAATTTAATTTCATTCTTAAATATTCAAAAAATTTAGGTTATTAAAATTACGTTGGACATACGTCATCCATAAGTTGGATATTTTGTAACTTAAGGAAAAGACAAAATAAGGATTAAATAAATTGTTTTAAATAAACATTAAGTTTTATTTTTATATCTTGAAAAATTGTAATACAAGTTCTATTTATTTTAAATCATCCATAATTATGGTAGACGGTAGAAAATATTTTCTAAAACTGTCACGTTGGCTAGGCGGCTAGACTGCTTTTCAAGCAGTCAAGTAGCCGCGATTAACAATCGCTCTTTGTCTCCCTACTGTCCTGCGTTAGGGGTGTTCAATTCCGCTTCGATTCTTTAAAAAATCGATTTTCTTAAAAAACGTTCATTTTTGCCACCCGATTCTTTGCTCCTTGATTCTTAAGTGAATCTATTCTTTACCTGTATGTTTGTGATATCTAATTTCTATAGTTGCATTTATTAACAATCTGTATACGAAGAAGTAGCCTGTGCAGTTTGTGGGCGTTGTAAGGACGTTGAAGTTCATTTTTTATATAGTTTTAAAATAAAAGGTTAGAAAACTGGAAATCACAACAACTTCGTAAAAAAAAATAATAAAATTTGATAAGTTTTAGGTTATGATGAAATTGCTATTTTACTTGAAATAAATTAAAACTTTTAATTTCATTTTATCAAGAATCGCTTAAGAAGAGAATTATTACTTGTAAAAGATCCGAAAATTACAAAAATTGAAATAATACGATTAATGGGGTTCAAGTACAGCAAGTCATAAATTTCAGAACAATGTTTGATTTTTACAAGTTGTAAGGAGCAGTACCTATATATTTAATATTTTGTGATAAGGACAACTGCAGGCTTTTTCCGGGATCGGGTGCGAATCTGACAAATTGAACCCGAATTCAGCGAAATCGCGGTAAAATTTCAGCCATAACCACGTCTCACGACCGTGAGATTGATGGTTACAGTCTGTGACGGAATGAATACGATGATCCGGCAAAAGTCTCGTGCACCCTGAGGACACGGAGTGACAGAAGGACGACCGCCTTCTGCATTTTCCACGCATTTCCACATGTTTTAGCATATTTTTTACACGCAGGGATGCTTTTTAGGCTATTAACCAATAAAAGCTAGGCACCTCCAAGAGCGCCGATGATTAGGACGAATAATTTTATAGAATATTCTGGGTACTATCGTCTCAACTCCTTCCGTCATTCTCCTTGGCTATGATGTTTTTGTCAGTTGGTGCCGAAAATACGATAAAGAACATGGTTCGCTTTTCGAAGTCAAGAAGAACTATGTCAGGCCTCAAATGAGCAACAGAAACAATTGTCCAGAATATAAAGTTCCAGTATATGCGGCACTTCCCATTCTCGACAATTGGATCTATTTCCCTAGGAGCGTTTAGCGAAGAGATATTAAGGTTAATGCCGTAGGAGTGACAGAGATGATAATAAAGCACTCTTAGTGCCGCATTGTGCCTTTGGATGTAGGTCGTTCCCGCATGAGTTAGACAACTAGATAGTATGTGTCCTAGATGCTCGGGATGTGCATGGCACGTCCTGCAGCTATCATCGGGAAGGTCTAGGCTCAAAATGTGGCTTAAAATGAAGATGCTGTGTATGCTCTTATCGAGGAGCAGCGATAGATAAGATTTGATGCATTCTGCTCACTCCTAATACTGAGGTTAAGTCCCTCCCCTACGCTGCTTTGAACAGAAACGCTCTTTTGCTCTCCTCTTCATGCTTCCTGACCATTTTAAGAAGAGGATCTCTTCCACTTGTGACTCTATGTGCTATACCCAAAAAAAATTTGTTGTGAAGAAATTCAATGTTTAATATTCCGGGACCACCTTGACGGCGCGGCGTAAGATGTAGAGTCGCGGGACAGAAGGCATAAGATGCATGTTTTGTTTATGTGCATAACCTTTCGTGTTCAGATCTCAAGGGATCTGAGCTTCTTCTTCGTCCATGGAACCACTCCAAATGAATATAGTACTACCGTGATGACAAGCATATTCGTTGCAAATACTTTGTTCCTCGCTGACAGTTCGGAAGACCAAATCTGCCGGATGAGACACTTATAACTGCTTTGGAGAGTATCCTTTATAGATGTCACATCCTGAATGCGGCTCTGTGGTACGTCCAGGTATGCATAAGTCTCTCCAGCGCAAAGGTGTCGTATAGCGCTTCTGTCAACGAGCTCAGGGTCTTTAGAGATGCCATTAAGTTTGCCTCGCTTCAAATAAACCTTGGCGCATTTTTCTAACCCAAATTCCAATCCTATTTCCTTAGTGTATCTTTCGATAGTCCCTAGAGCTAGATGTAGTTCTGGTTTTCCAAAGTGGCATCAATTTCTCTATGCACCTCACAATTTGCGGATAAACCTTTAAGCTTTCCAAAAGACAGATGTTAAGTTTATGGGAGGTCGAATCGAAAGCTTTCCGGTAATGAATCCAGGCATTCGATAGGTCACGCTGGTTGGGGGCTGCATCTTTGCAGACACATCTATCGATAAGCAGGTTCTCCCAACATCCTGCTACGCCTTTTTTTGACCCACCTTGTTCATACCTTGCTTCATACATTTCTTGCTACACAGGTCCGATTGCAAGAACAATCCTATCATTTAGGATAGCTGTAAATATCTTATACAGTGAGTTCAGACAAGTGATTGGCCTGTAATTCTTTGGGTCAGCTAAATTACCAAAGTTCGGCAGGAGTAATGTGCGGCCTTCCACCAACTACTCTGGAATTGGTTCTTGAGGAGATTGGTTTTATGAGGTCATCACATAGCTCCTTGAAGCTATTGATATTCTCTGAGTCTTCTTTCAGTCTATGTTGAACTTCGCACACTTCTATCCAAAATACTTCTACCACATCAGGTTTGAGCGGGTGGTCGACAGTAACTGGAGTGTCTTGGAAGAGTCGAGATGGGTCTCAGAGAAACTGTTGGTTTTCTCTGACCCACCTCTCTCTTCGCTCTAGACTTCTTTAAGCGTCAGATAGTATCCGTATTCTCTCAACAATATGCTGCCTGATGGTCAGCAGCTTTGACTTGTTAAGTGTGTGTTGACGGATCCGGAGTTCGCGCGCGAAATTTCGAACCTTGGGGGTAAAATGCGTGCCAGATGTTATATAGTCGATCACACACTGAATTCGGGACGCGTACTGTCGTCTTTTGGTCTTATGATCAACCGTTGGTTTTGTGTTACGGTTCGCATCAGCCAAAGCTCTCGCTGCATTAGACACACAACAATTGATAGTGCAGAGGTCGGATTCTTCAGAAAATTGTCCACGAAGCTCTTCATCCATTTCCGCCAGA
>JAAAKG020138577.1:0-12600 GCA_010014905.2 Druon quercuslanigerum
AAAAGTTTCAAGAGATTAAAAATACCCTCGTCTTTTTTTCGTCAAATCCGTACGATTTGTAAAAGAATGTCCCATATACCGAAATATTTTCACGAATTTTAAAGGTTTTCCTAAAATTTTTAAGGGATGTCGAAGGATTAAAGGGATTTGAAGTTATTTCAGATGACTTCAACGGATCTTAAGGGATAATAACTGGGTTTAACACATTTAAAGAGGTTTAGATGATATAAATGCTATTTCAAAGAATCTTAAGATTTCTTAAACAATTTCAAAGTGTATCCACGGATTTTAGAGGATTTCGTAAGGTTTCAAAATATTTAACGAAATTTCAAAGGATTTACGAATTCTACAAAATATTTAAAGGATTTTCCAGTAATTTTAATGGCTTTTAAAATATTATTTTCAAAAAAGTTTTTAGGGATTTTAAAGGTTTTAATTAATTTTAGAGGGACTAACAAAATTTCTAGGAATCTAGTAAAATTTTAATTTTATATTTTAATCGATTTTTATGGGATTTTTAAGATTAACAGAAGTTTTAAATAGTTCAAAAGATTTTACGAAATCAAAAAAAAAAATAAGGGATTTTCACAGTTTTTAAAAGATGTAAAGGAATTTTCACACAATTTAAAACAATTTTAAGCGGTTTATAACATTTTCATAAGAGTTCACGGGATTTTAAAGGATTGCAAAGATTTTCAGTTTATTTAAAGAAAATAATTAGAAAGAGGAAACTTACGTAAGAAATTCTTTGAAGTTCCCCCACCCCTCCTTCAACTATTAAGATTTTCCAGCCCACTTCCTTCAAAAAAAACTTTACTTATATACTGGACGCTTCCTTAGAACAAGAGATCAAATAATATATTCCAAATGAATAATATGGGCAATCAGGGTTGTTACAAAAAAGACTAGAAAATACATGGATTAGTTACAACTCTTGGAAACGTGAAAGGACGTTCCAATTCAAATCTCACAGTCTCAAATAACAATAATTAAGCGATTGTAATTTTGAAGTTTTAAATTACTTAAATAATTTGAAATTAAAAGCGCTTAAAATCGAGCAATTGGTAAGTCAAAGTTTGGAATTATTTATAATTAAATAGTTTATTTTATAGTGAAACATTCAAACAGAGATAAATTTTTAAGTACGTATTGGTTTTTAATTGTAAATTGTTTAAATTTTTACAATTTTTTTATTAAAGCTCTACTTTTTTCTATTAATTGCAGGTTGAAAATTATTAAAATTTAATCGATGCATATTTAAAGAGTTTAAAAATAAACAAGTATATCTAAACACGTTATAGAGTGAAGAATATTAAATTGAAAGTATACAAAATTAAATAATTCATGTATTGAAATGTTCAGAATGGTTTAATTTCAAATGCAAATTGTTCAAAGTTATACAATTTGAAAAGAAAATTATTTTTAAAGAATGAAACGATTTTGAAATTCCAGAAATAAAAAAAATCTTATTTTTGATTGCTACTTTACTTTTATTATATTATTTCCCTAAAGGTTTCTATTTTTTGAGGTCAATTATTGAAAACCCTGGAATTGGAAAGCGTTAACAATTTTTAATTTATAAAGATTTTAATAATATTTTAGATTCAAAAACTAATTTTCTCACCAAGCCGGATTACGATTATTCACTTCAAAGTCTCAAGCTGAATTTAAATTCAAATTCAGTAGCCGAAAGACGAAAATAACAATACTTTCCACATCATAAAATCGAACCCGAGATACATATTAACTCACAAGAACCATTTCCTTGAAGTAAATAGCATTTTGCACAAACCAACAGACAATTCACGAGGCTTACGTTCAAGCAAATCCTTTCTCACAGTCCGATAAAGCCAGCCAGGACTCATAATCTTGATAACACGATTTGGTCGAGTGAGTTCATGTGACTTCATATGAAATTCGAGTGCATTTTTTCCTTTCATTCAAACCCTCTATTCAGGTGGGAGAATAGAAAAAAAGAATTTTCCACTTCTTTTATTATCTCAACATTTGGCTTCGCTGTCATTAATCAAGATAGCCAAAAAATAGGAAAAACCTGGAAATCAGGGAAAAGTCAGGGAATGTTTTTAGTCAGGGAAAGTTAGGTAAACGTCAGGGGTTTTGAAAAATCTTGCAAAATTCAGAGAATTTCCATAAACGGCAGTTTCAATAACTGCCAAGGCTAATAAGTGTATAATTGTTTTATTTCGCTCATAAAACATTATGTGAAAAATGTTACAAGCTTAAGATTCTGGTCTTTAGAAATTAATGGTCAGGAAAAAATTAAGGAATTTTGAAAATTAAGTTTTGGGGTCAACCTGATACAATCTTCTTGTTCACAATTTATTTGTTTTTGGTTACAAGTTGAAACAAAATTTTTGTTTGAAAGTTCATTTCTTTGTTTAAAAAATGAACTATTTCGTTGAAAATTAGTTGTTTTTTTAAATTACTTTTTAAAATTAAAAATGTATTTGAAAATTCATCTTTGTTAGTAGAAGGCTAATCTTTTTGGTTAAAAATTAACTTTGTTGTTGAAAATTCATACTTTTAGGGTTAAAAATTTAACTGTTTTTAAAAAAATTCCTCTGCTGGCTTGAAAATTCAACAATTTGAATGAACTTTTTTTCCTTTTTTAGCTAAAAGGTTTTTATTTGTTGAAAATTCGTCTGTTTGTGCTGGGAAAATTGGACTATTTTGTCTAAAATTCACTTTTTATTAATATAAAGTTAATTTTGTTTACTGAAAATTAAAATTTTTCATTCTTGGTTGAAAATTTATATTTTTTCCTTGAAAATTCAACAGTTTATTTGAAAAATTGTCTGTTTCGGTTGAAAATTGATCTTTTAGGTTGAAAATTCGTCTATTTGGTTATAAAATTAATCTTTTTTGATAGAAATTTTATATTTTTGGTATAAATATCAACCGTTATATTTTTGTTGAGAAATAATTTTTGTGGGTTATAAAATTCAACTATTCGGTTAAAAGTTAAACTATTTTGTTAAAATTAAATTATTTCGTCGAAAACTCAACTGTTTGGTTGAAAATTAAACTATTTTTTTGAAAATAATTTGTTTGTGTTGAACTATGACCTGTCTTCTCAAAAATTGCCTTATCTAAAGAAATTATTTATCCGGTACGGTGCGGGATTACCTAAGAGTGTATGTGTTTAGCGACTGTTAGTAGAGTGGTGCAAAAAAATATTTTTTTAAAATTTGTTATAAATACCGGCCGGAAATTTGTTCGAATCCACGCAAAAATAAATCCACAAAAAATTATATTCAGAGGTGCCGTAAGCCCCATATGAAGTTTAAAACGTATTTCCCATGAAAAAAAAACGTTTTTGTAACTTCTATTCAGAATCCCTAATATTATCTGAATCGAGTTGAAACTCAACATTTCTCTTCACAATTAGCAATTAGACAATTGCTGCTTTTCTGACACTCATCAAAGTCTCTCAATAACTTATTCAAAAGAAAGTTTTATTTAATATGATCCGTGCAGAAAATTTGAAACATGTTTCAAATATCTATTTTATCTCAGCAAAATATATTCGCAAAAAAAAAGAGATTATTTAAAAATCAGTTTTCTCTAATGTTTAATTTGAATTTTTAAAAAAACTAAGACGGCGAAGCCAAGTTAAAGATTTGAGAAAAAACCAAAACTTTCTAGCACGTTTCTAAGAGAAGATTGTTATAAACAGTATTAAATTACTTAAATAATTTTTTTGTAACTTTCTTTAATTATTACCTCACGAAGTGAAAAAGGGACAGAAAGGTATAAATGATCGAAAAAACGCAACTGTCAGGCATTAATATAGATGAAGGTAGTCACGAACAACAATAATGTTTAAACAATTTTTTTTCTATATCTTATTAATTATTAAGCCGTTTATAATGAAAAAGAGACAAACAGTTAAAAAATCAAGGAAAACCGCATCATTTTCTCATTAAGCAAAGAGAATATTATTAATGATAATAAGAAATTGTTTAAACCAGCACTCTATTTGACATTGGTGAACTATCACCTCCTGCGAAAGACAATAATAAATTGTTTAAACAATTAACGTAAACATCGAATTATCAGTATGAAATGGTTTTTTTATGTACCAGAAACAATTTTAATGAAAAAGACGGCAAAAAATTAACATAAGCGTCGAAATTTTGCATTCCCAATTTTTTCATAATTGGTTTTTTTTTTAGATGCTACAAAACAAACTTATGGGGGTAATATTTAAAAAGAGATATTTTATTTATATTCTTTGGCTATTTGTAAAGAGAAATGTTAAATCACAACTTGATTCATCTCATATTGAGGGTTCTGAAAAAATATAAGGAAACCAATGCATTTTTGGACCACCCTACTGTTATACACAGCCGAATTGATACTTTTAGACAAAATAAATCGCATGAGAGATGAAATTTTCAACAACAAAAAATTTGTACTATTTCAAAATATGAAGTTTTATGGAAAACCTTAAGTAGAATGCAGTATAGATTTCTAAACCTAATAATAGTTTAAATAAAAAACATCTTATAGACAAATTCAGTATTTTTTAAATTACTTTACCTAACTGTAAGTATAATATTCAGTTCTATTAAAATATTCAAAGAAATGTACCAATTTTTTAATATTCTTTTTGGACAATTAAATAATGTATTAAATATTTAATAAAAAAAAGTAACGGCAAGTTAACGCGTTACTCAAAGATTTTCCATGCTGCCCTCTAGCGGAGTCTGCCGGAAAAATATTTGAGTCGCCACGGTGAACTACCCCAGTCGCAGTTACCCTGCTAACCGGTATCCCACTTTCCTCATTACCTACAATTCTTCCTAATCACAGTTTTTTCTCTTTTGTTGATGATGGCCTATTACTTGGAGGTGTGTGAAACTAAAGAAAATTCCGACGGGTGCAGGTTCCTCTTGTCAGGCCTTGATTTAACTGAATGAGGGTGGTCGTTTTGTTTTTTATTTTGATAGATGATAGATGATCCTAGAAAAATATCAGCTGAAAATGAAGTCAAGAGCTCAATACCTGGGGTCTCTTAGAAAGTAATGGTAACGAAGGTCACAAGGGTCTTCCATAGATCTTGTTTGGAAGTCGTTAAAGTTCCTCTTCCCGGAATCTCTCGCATATCGGGGTAAAGATCGCATCGCACCGCGCTCACCGCCTCCCAGTATCCTGTCCGCTTTGCAATTCCGATCTTGCACCTCGATAGTTGCCTTCGCTCCACCGACGCTCATTTTGGTACCATCGTCTCCTTGCTTAGAGGGCCTAATATAATTTTCATTGAGATTTTATCTTGGATAGGGTACCAACAAATTGAAAAAAGCACCTCGAGAAGATTAAATCATTAGAAGTGGGAAATTTATGGCTATGTATCCTTGAGGTGTTCATTATTTTCAACTGATAACAGTTTTTTGCATTCCTCTAACAGACTTGGAACAATTTGTTTCATCGAGGCTTCGCAATAAAACCAGACTCAATACTTTTTCCTATATTTCCCTCTTTTTCCCCTGTTAAAAAATCATTTTTGGTTAAAAATGCAACAGTTTGGTTCAGGATTCAACTATTTTGGTTGACGATTCATCTACTTTGGCTGAAAGTTGAACTTCTTTGTAGAAAATTCAACTTTTTAGTAGATAATTCATGTTATGGTAGAATATGTGAAATATTTGATTAAAAATTGAAGTATTTATTTTAAAATTTAACTATTTCGTCCATTTGGGATAAAATCAATTTTTCTGTTGAAAATTCCACTTTTTTTTGTAGAAAATCCGTTTGTTTTTGTTGTTTAAAAGATTTACAATTTAACTAAAAACTCATGTATTCTTTTGAAAGTCTTTTTTTACTTTTATAAAAATTCGTATTTTTTTAAAGATTCACCTCTAGTTTTAAATTTATCATTTATAAGTTGAAAATTCTACTTTTTGGTTAAAAACTCATGTATTATGTTGACAGTTTATTTTTTTGTGTAGAATATTAAACTTTTTTGTGGAAAATTCATCTATGTAGCTTAAAAATTCAAGTATTTTCTTCACTATTTGGTAAAAGTAATCTTTCTTTGGTCCAAAAATAAACTGTTTTGTTGAAAATTTGTCCTTTTGGATTGCAAATTCGTCTTTTATGGTAGGACCGTAATATTTTTTGGTTGAAAATTCATCTATCTTGGTGTAAAATTAACTTTTCCGTGAAAAATTCATCTTTCTGCATTGAAAATTAATTTTCTTGTTAAAAATTAATTAATTCGACTTTACAACTTGAAAACTTGACTCGTTTGTTAAAAAATTATAGTTTTTGATTCAAAATCAATCGCTTTTCGTAGAAATTTTTTGGTTCTAGAAAATTCAACTATTTTCTTGATGATTCAAGTATTTATTTTTAAAAATTATTTGGTAGAAAATTAAGTTTTTTGTTAAGAACTCTTTTTTTCGGGTTGAAAATTCAACTAGTTTCTAAAAAATTCTTCTTTTTGGCTTGAAAATTTAACAATTTAATTGAAAATTCGTCTGTTTTGATAGAAAATTAATCTTCTAGCTGAAAAATTGTAATTTTTGGTTGATAATTAAATTTTTAAATTTTGTTGTTTGTTTAAAATTGAACTATCTGCTTAAAAGTTGAACAGCTTTGTTGAAAATTCATTTTTGTTTTTTTAAGATTCATATTTTTGGTTGAAAGTTGAATTATTTTTTTGAAATTTCTTTTTTTTGTTAAAATAATTTTTTAAACTCTTTTTTTATAATTGATCATTTTTAGTTGAAAATTCAACTATTTGGTTGATAACTTATGTATTTTGGCAAAAAATCGTCTTTTTGAGTTAAACATTAATCTTCTTGGTTGAAAATTGATATTTGTATTTGTACATTCCACTATATTGTAGTAGTACTTTTCTTTATCTAAAAGTCAACTGATATTTTAAAAATTCATAATTTTTTTTTGAAAATTCATCTTTCTTGGTTTTAAATTTAGGATGCAAATATCTTCTAAAAAATGCATATTTTTAGGTTGAAGATTTAACTATTCGGTTCAAAGTTAAACTATTTCATTAAACATTCATCTCTTTTGATTAAAATTTGGACTATTTGTATTTAAATGCAACTGTTTGATTCATTATTAATTTTTTTTTTTTTGAAAATTCATCCATCTTCATTGAAAATTAACTTTCTTAATGGAAATCGATCTTTTCGGGATGAAAACTTAATTTTATTCTAAAACATTCGACTTTTTAGCTTGAAAATTTCACACAATTTTTTGAAAAATCGCCAATTTTGTTTGAAATTTCATCTCTTTTGGTAGAAAATATTTTTTGGTTCACAGTGCAATGTATTTCGACTTGCAGTCTTAGAATTTAAAATGTGTTGTTTTGAGTTTAATATGTTTATTACATTGATTTTATTTACAATAAATGATTCCCCTCTTTTCGTGAAAATTCACCTTATTTTCCCTGTTTTGGGGGATTTTTGATCTGTGAAGTCTGTAAAGCAAATTTTTCATCCCTTTTTAACCTGTTTCAGGCACTGGAAATACGAGTGCAGATGGAACATACAAACCCTCTTTCCTGACTGATCAAGAGTTGAAACACTTGATCCTCGAAGCGGCCGATGGATTCCTTTTCGTCGTCAGTTGTGATACCGGTAGGATTATTTATGTCTCCGATTCTGTCGCACCTGTTCTCAATTACTCCCAAAGTGACTGGTATGGAACTAGTTTATACTCCCAAGTTCATCCAGATGACACCGAAAAAGTTCGGGAACAACTCAGCACTGCGGAACCACAACATGCTGGAAGGGTTCTCGACCTTAAAACTGGAACTGTGAAAAAAGAGGGTCATCAATGTGAGCTAATAATCATTAATCTAGAATTTAATTTTTCCATCATCAGACTTTCGAATATATTGAAAGTTAAAGATTCTGGAAGTTCAAATAGATAACATTGCAGGGATCACAGTGGATCTGTGGGGTACCTTTTTAACCTTGACAACTGCGCCATCGAACAGAGAACTATTGTGTATTTTAAGGTTATTAGAGCAATGTTGATGAAGAAGCGCAGTGAATATCAATTCATTTCAATCAAAAATATTATAGTAAGATCTAAAATTAATTATTGACTTCAGAATTTGTGTTAATTTTGAATTGAAATTCAAATTTCTTCTCTATAGTTCCAAATTGGTGGCACTGTCGAATCTGCATAAGAGGCGTTTTCCCCTTTCCTCCTGTTTTTTCTCAAAATTCCCTATAATCTCTATAATTCAAAATTTGGTCCATTTTGCTCTTTTTTTAGCTGCGATTAATTTTTAAGAACCATAAGGAACTCACGGTCTATAATAAATAAATTGTGAATAACTTAGAGAAACTATGATCCAAAGGAAAAAACAAATTTTCATTCAATTTCAATTTAAAAAATCTGAATTTATTCATTGAAACCTTCTTTATAAATTCTATTCTTAACGTTTTTGTTTAACATTGCTAGCAAATTGTTTAATTCAAAAAATTATTAACTAAAAATAATTGTACGTATTATTCACAAATGAAATAATTTCCTTCAAAATGATAACAATAAAATTGGAAAGAACCTTTTAAGGAATAGAATGAGCTTTTGTGAATCAACATGAAATGAAAATTACGACTTTTGCTTAATGCGGAAGAAAAAAGACAAATATGCAAATAACTGCAATTAAATATACAATTATGGGCCTAACTTTTTTTTATTATTATTTACGCCTGGGTTCCTCTGCTAAGATCCGTTGCAATAATTAATGAGCCTTTTTGTCAAGTTTATTAATCAAGTTCAACTTTAAGTAATTTTGAACTTGGCTGCACACCTAGAACATCCTTCATTGATATACTTTTTTTGATAACATTTAATTTATAAATAAAATATTACTTTATTTTCCTTTTAGAAGCAAATCTCACAATAATTGTGGTTGAACTCCTGATTAGCTTCTATTTACTTGAAGTTGTTTTATATCTTAAATTTGAAGATTTGAAATAAGATCCACAAATAATCCCTTTTTATTAGAAAAATCATAGAAAACCTTATGCGAATTGAGAAACATTTGTTCTTTTTCAAACGCTTGCGTGTTTAAATTTAAACTCTGAAATTGGCTAATAAATATTGCAAATATACATGGTTTTTGTTAGTGATTTTTGCTGAAAATTAGTATTTTTGAGAAAGAATTTTAATATGAAATCAGAATGTTTCGAAAAAGATTAAAAATATTAAAACAATAATAATTTTGCTTATAACTTCTATCCTGCCAAGTTTTATGTCACGAATAAATTTTAAAAATTTATTTTGAAAATGCCTATATAAAATACTTTATGAAAGAAGTTTCTTATTATATTTTTTTAATTTTTAATGGTTAAAAGTTTATTAATTTTGCTCAAATCATAATTATTTTTGTTTTAAAATTCTGATTTTTAATGTAAAACAACAATGTAACCTTAAATTGTTTGAAAATTAATGATTTTTGTTTTAAAATTGAAAGTGTGAAATGTTGTGTGTGATTTTTAAAAATTAATTTGATTATTCTAGTTAAAGATTCATCTTTTTTGTTTAAAAATTCAACTAATACATTTGAATATGTAGCATTTTAGTTGAAAATTTATCTGTTTGGTTGAATTTTTTTTAAACTGAAAATGTAACTATTCAATTTTTGATTGATAATTTATTTCTTTAGTTGAAACTTTGTGTATTTTGTTGAAAATTCGTTTTTGTTTGTAAAAAAATAATTTTCGTTTTAAAAAATTAATCTTTTGGTTAGAAATTCAACTATTACAGTTGAAGATTCATAATTGTAGTTGATAATTGATCACTTTGATTTTAAAGTTCGCTTTTTTTGCGAAGAATTAATTTTTTTACTAAAATTCTAACCATTCTGTTTTTGGTAGAAAATTTATATTTTTAAGTTAAAAATTGAACAGTTTGATTGAAAATGCATCTATCTTATTGAAAATGCAATATTTTTACTGGAAAAGTTAGGATTTTGAAACAATTTTAATTCAATTTAATATGATACCCAATGAACAGCTTGTGTTAATATATTTAATAATATCTCTTCTAAATTCAACTTGTCAATTGAATTCTTAGAAACTGAAAAAAGACAACATTATTTATAATAATCTCGCGAATCTGCATACATATTCCGAGTCGATTGTTTTAACAAAACGCGAATTATTTGAATGGCTCCGTACTATGAAAAATTATACGTGGATAAAAACTTGAGATACCTGGAAAAACCCGGGAAGTGTCAGGACATTTTTTTCTCATAATAGTTGAATTTAGGCAACCTGCTTCCTTATAATAGAACTAGTGAACCACTGTGATGCCTGATATTATCTTTGGGGACTTGATGATTCGGAATGCCTGAACTATAATACACGCCTACTTTTGTCTAAAAACAATCCTTATTCCGTATGAATTAATTCTACATATACAATTTGACCTCGCAGCCTCAGTGAGATTATGCATGGGATCCAGACGAGGTTTCATCTGCCGCATGAAGGTCGGAAATCTGCAAACTACTGGCGATATGGCAGCGGCTCACGGCCTTCATCGCATGAAACAAAGAAATTCCCTTGGCCCACCAGCGAGAGACGGTCAAAGTTACGCTGTCGTCCACTGTACGGGATATATTAAAAACTGGCCCCCTACTGGTGAGTTTGGTATGGCTTTTTTGTTCCATTTCCCGTGACATTTAATAATGCATGCAGAGTAGATCGGAAGAGATTCAAAAACGCTGATTGCTTTTCACATAATGTCGCGATTATTTGAGAATCGATTCTTAGTCAAAATGGTAGACTAAAAGTAGCATACTTGCTGGTAAACAAAATCTCGTATCTCTTTGCACTTTGTCATCAAGGAAGGAACAAGAACTGACATATTATTTTACGCTGTAGGTGATTTTGTTCCCCAATGTGTACCAGGTGTGGGCTTAGGTGACAGAGGCGTTCAGCCTGGACCGGATGGGGTTGTCAACGATGATGTCTCACCGCATTATTGCCTCGTTGCCATTGGACGATTGCAGGTCACTAGCACTCCAAATACGAACGACTTGAGTGGTCCCAATAGTAATAGTGGTGAGTTACATTCTTTAAAACAAGAAGTAAGGTCGATTGAGGGAGGTTTATGATCATATCTCCCACAAATAGTCAGGGTGCCTACTAGGGGACACAGTTGGGAGGAAATGCACTTTATTCGTTCAAAAATGACCAGAGCCTTCAATTTTTGTCCGATTTTTAATTTATTTTTTAAATTAAAGTTCATTAAATTCTGAAGAGCTTGACGCTCTGAACTTTTGTCTCTTCTACTTGTTTATTAATTATTTATTAAATGGAAAATCTGAAATTTTTTACATAACAATTTTTTACGCTTTAATAACTGATTAGGTAAACGTTATATTGTCTTAAATGATTTTTTAGGGACTCATAGAATACAAATAATTTGCTCATTAGTCCATTTATTTGTTACAAACAAATCTTATGAAGAAATTAGCAAATAGTCTTATTATCGGTAAAAAAATCTTCTGTTTACTAAAAGTGCTTCATATTAATGTAGGAATGATATATAATTACAAAAATAATTTAAAAGTTTATAATACCCATTGTTATAAACAATTCTTATGGCAAGATATTAAAATTTCTGATTTTTTCAAATCACCGACTTGATAGGCAAACCCCTAAGTTTGCAGAGATTCATATCAGAAAACGGGATTGGCAATGAATGCAGAAAAACAAGTACTTTTTCATAAATTTCAGAATTTTGCAATATTTCTTCTTTCGTAGATGATATATGGATCCGAACCACTAACAGTTTGTTTGCTAAATCAGTGTTAGTAGCAACACGAGAAAACTTGAGTGAATTGAACTCTCGAATATTCCTGTAGTCTTTATTGCGAGCTTCACCTGCTTCTTCGGAAAACTGTCCAATTGGCAATGGAAAATTTTTCATAACATCAGCTCTATGCAATAATATCTTATGGACAGTTACAGGCATGTAGTACCAAGGGTATAAACGTACGTACAGTTTTGCGGTTTCCATAGTATATATTTCAAACGTTTCCAAGTCAGTTGGCTCTGTACTTGTTAATTTATGCAGAATGTACGCAAATCTTTCCACTAACTCCAAGTCTATCCCTGTTATTTCTGCTGTTATTTCAGGGTCTGCAAAAAACCTATTTCGGTATTTCCGTCATTGGATGTGCGTGAGCCTTCTTTTACTGCATCTATTACCAATCCTGTCTTCTGATGAAAAGTTTTGCAAATTCGGATCCATGTATCAGTTACGAAAGAAGAAATATTTCAAACTTCTGAAATTTAGATGAAAGTACTTGTTTTTCTGCATTCATTGCCAATCCCGTTTTCTTAATGAATCTCTGCAAACTTAGGGGTTTGCCTATCAAGTCAGTGGGTTATTGTCAAAAGATTTTATATTGAGTGAATCTTAGCATGTAATGTTATGATTCATTCACAATCTATTGCGAATAAAACCCCGACTTTTTCTAAGCGAAACAGCTAAAATTTGGAATTTATTTATCTAAATTGTTTATAAAGATTTAAGTTGTTATATTTTACTAAATATTATAAAAGATACATTTTTCAGGAATAT
>JAAAKG020138579.1:0-12600 GCA_010014905.2 Druon quercuslanigerum
TTACATAATTACAAAAATTTTTAAACTCGAAATTTCAAATTTCCGAAATTACCGAAGCGCCGACAAATTGAGGCAAATATTGGCAACCGTCAAATTGCTGTAGGCACATGATGAATAGAAAAGATATTATTGGAAAAATAAATAGTGTAAGGTGAAATCAATCTGTTGTCTAAATAATATTTGGATTTTAATTGAAACCGCGAACTTGCCAAAACGTTTTGTTTGTAGAGGCGATCAAATAATAGAATCTAACAGATATAGATACATAATATACATATTCCTAACGTATATACTCGTATATTCGCGATTTGTACAATATTGACTTTATAATCTTTTAATAGAACACAGAATGTTACAGAATTATCTTTAATTTAACACTTCTATTTGTCACGTTCCACATTCTTATAAGTTTCTTTCAACTAAAATTAATATACAGCCCTGAATAAATTTTTTTTATCAAGAATTAACTATTCTAATTTAAAAAGATCAGAAAAAATAATTTATTTTTTAAACTTTAACATAAATTTTCTCTGCATTTAACAAAAATTATTAGGTAAAAATTAAAAATAATGAATAAGCTAACATTCTTTTTCTATCTGAAAATTAATTGTTTGCTCTTACACGTTAATTAATTACATTATTTCAATTAAACTTCATAAGAAAGTATGGTGTCCTTGCTGAAAATTGTTATGCTAAAAAGAATTAATAATTCTGGCCAGTCTTTCAGTTAATTAAAATTATCTTCCGTAAATATTTTGGGTCTAATTTTAAGAGCACGTTGTTTCATTAGCATTTACGATGTCTTTCAAGAAATTTATTTATGACAGTTAGTCAATAAGTAATTCAATGCTGCTATCTGGAAATAATTTTTTGTTTCGTAATTTAAAGCCGACAGAATGGTATCAGAATGACGCATACATAGTACTACTTTTTTTTGAACAAACGCTTTTATATATGCGTCATATGAACAATTTTTTGGGTCAACAATATAAAATAAATGTTTTCGAGAGAGAGAGAGAGAGAAAAAAAGTTATGAAGGACACAGAATCTTCAACTTGATCAAAAATTAAACAGATCGTTCCATAAAAGCAGATAGTCTCTTAAGAATGTATCTTTTATATTCTTAAAAGATAATAATTTTATTCGAATCAGTGATTCATGTAGGTAACATGTGGTTCGTATTGCTCACTTGTGCAGTTTTCCTAAACGCTATAGGTAAGATAAAAAAAACATTTAAAAATTTTACAATTCAGAATGTTTATAAAATTGTTGCGTCCACATCCGATAATATAGAATAGAGTAAAATGGAATACTAAAAAAAGTCAGGAACGGCTTATTTTTATTTAAAGACTTTCCACAGATTTTTCTAGAACTAATTTTTTTTTCCTGGACATTAATATTTAAAGAAGAAAATTCTAATGTTGTTACATTCTTGACTCTTGACCGAATCTTTTAGAAATGGAATTAAACAAATTTTAAGTTTTAATTTATTATTCTTAGGAATGAATCAGAATTTAAAAGAATTTGGTTACATTTATAAGAACCCTAGGTGAACATTCTTGTATTCAGGATATATGACTATAAAACAAATCGAGTTAAATTTTAAAGAATTCAAGTAAGTTGGAAAAAATTCAAAAATTGTCTTGATTTTAGTAAAAATAGAGTTCTTTTAGACATTTAAGGGAAAGTCAAAAAGTTTACAATAATTGAAGTTTATTGTAAATAATGTAAGTAAATTAAAGACAAATTACGTGAATTGAAAAACATTTTTGATTCATGGTCAATTCCAAACAATTCAATTAAATTGTAAAATCATTTTGAAAACTCTGAAAATCTATGACACCATAAGAAATCTCTCAATCCTTGAGAATCAATTCTTTGAATTCCATTAAAATATTGTTTAGCTCACGAAATTTTATGAAATCTTAGGATATTCACTAAAATCCTTAAAATCATTAAAATTTGATTAAATGTATAGAAATTGTTTAAATTTCTTATGTATGCCTAAAAATGTTTTCAAATCTTTTTCAAATATTTTAAAAATCCTTGAAATTTTGTAAAGGCCCTAAAATGGTAAAACTATACAGGATTCGAAAAAAGATTATTAAAAAAAATTGTGATACCAACAAAGATCTACATATTCGTTATGAATCACTTCTTCATAGGACGCGTACTTTTTGTTTCATTCGTGAAAAATAACATTTAAAATAAAAAAATAAAAATTTGTGGAAAAACGACAGAAGTTACGAAGCAAAAATGATTTAACAAAAACTGTTTGCCCGAAAATGAGCTAAAAATTTTTTATGAATCAATTTTTGATAGGAGACATAGTTTTGTTATTAATCATAAAAATAGCATTAAAAATAAAAATGAAAATTTTCTGGGAAAACGACCAAAGGTACGAAAACAGATTGACAGAAAAATGTATTCACTCAAAAAAAATTGTAATTATTTATTACATTCTCATAATTTATTATTGAGAATGTATTAGAATTGCCAAACGATGCAAACTACGAAAAAAAGTTTACAAGCGAAATTATAGCTTTTGAAAAATCCTACAAAATGTCTTTATATTGATCATTAATAATATTTGTAGAATATTTTTGAAAATTCGAAGCAATTTTAGTAGGTTTGAATAATGATAAGAGTTTACCAATTTTTCAGAGTATATTCATAAATTTCAAGGAATTCTCAAAATATTTTAAAATTTGTAAGGGAATTAAAAACATTTCAGAGGATTTGAAATATTATAGGGTATCTTAAGATTCCAAGGCATTTTTAATAGATTTTGATCAATTTCAAAAACTTCAAATAATTTTAGAGATTATAAGAAGATTTAAATGTTTAAACACTTTTCAAACCTCCAAGAAACTTTTAAGATATTTTTAGTTTTGAGGAATTTAAAAATATTTCAAAGGATTTGAATTATTTTTGGGTATTCTAAAATATTCCAAATTATTCTTAATCGATTCCAATTACTTTAAGGGATTTTAAAGAATTTTAAGGATTTCAGTAATTTTCACAAATTCCAAAGAATATTTAAGACTTTTTAAAAGTTTCAAGGGTTTTCAAAATATTTCAAAGGATTAACAATATTTTATCATATTTTTAAAGATTTGAAAGAATTTTTTATTTCTTTCAATAACATTTTTATTTTTATTATTTTTATGGAATTTCGCAGGTATTTTAGAAGTCTTAACGACTTTAAAAAAAGTTTTACAGGATTTGAAATATTATTAGATTCTTTAAAAGGAGTCTAAGGAATTTTTAATATATTTCAATAATTTAATGAGATTTTAAAGGATTTGAAGCCATTATTTAAAAAAATGTATTTTTAAATGTTTTTTAAATGTATTTTAAAAGTTTCCGAAGAATTTTCAATAGCTTCAAAATTTTTTAAAGGTTTAAAAATATTTCAAAGGATTTGAAATATTCCAAGGTATTTTAAAAGATTTAACAAAATTTTTAATTAATATAAATAACTTGGAGGAATTTTAAAATATTTGAAAAAGATTTGCAATATTTTTAAAATATTTTAAAAATCCTTGAAATTTTGTAATGGCCCTAAAAATTGCTTAGATTTTTCAAAAATATCCTAAAATATTAAAAATTCTTTGCAAGCCCATGACAATTTGTATGGTTTTTTGAAATTCCTCCAAATTAATTATATCAATTAAAAATTTTGTTGAATCTTTTAAAATACCTTGGAATATTTCAAATCTTTTGAAACATTTTAAAACCTTTAAAAAATTTTGAAGCTATTGGAAATTCTTCGGAAACTTTTAAAATACATTTAAAAAACATTTAAAAATAAATTTTTTTTAAATAATCGCTTCAAATCCTTAATCCTTAGACTTCTTTTAAAGAATCTTATAATATTTCAAATCCTCTAAAACTTTTTTTAAAGTCGTTAAGACTTCTAAAAGACCTGCAAAATTCCATAAAAATAATAAAAATAAAAATGTTATTGAAAGAAATAAAAAATTCTTTCAAATGTTTAAAAATATTATAAAATATTGTTAATCCTTTGAAATATTTTTAAATTCCTCAAAACTTAAAATATCTTGAAAGTTTCTTGGAGGTTTAAAAATTGTTTAAACATTTAAATCTTCTTATAATCTCTAAAATTATTTGAAGTTTTTGAAATTGATCAAAATCTATTAAAATTGCCTTGGAATCTTAAGATACCCTATAATATTTTAAATCCTCTGAAATGTTTTTAATTACCTTAAAAATTTTAAAATATTTTGAGAATTCCTTGGAATTTATGAATATACTCTGAAAAATTGGTAGACTCTTATCATTATCAAAAACCTACTGAAATTGCTTGGAAATTTCAAAAATATGCTGAAAATATTATTAATGATAAATATAAAGAAAATTACGAGTCCTACTGAAAAATAGTTGATAGACATTTTGTAGAATTTTTCAAAAGCTATAATTTTTCTTTTAGACTTTTTTCGTAGTTTCCATCGTTTGGCCATTCTAATTCATTCGCAATAATAAATTATGAGAATGTAATAAATAATTACGAAGTTTTTTTTTTTGAGTGAATACATTTTTCTATCAATCTGTTTTCGTACCTTTAATCGTTTTCCCTGAAAATTTTAATTTTTTTTTTTAATTCCATTTTTATGGTTAATACCAAAACTATGTCTCCTATCAAAAAGTGATTCATAAAAAATTTGTAGCTCTTTTTCGGGCCAACAATGTTTTGTAAAATCATTTTTTTTTCGTAACTTCTGTCGTTTTTTAATGAATTTTTATTTTTTTTTATTTTACATGTTATTTTTCACGAATAAGGAAAAAGTACGCGTCCTATGAAGAAGTGATTCATAACGAATATGTAGATCTTTGATGGCATCACAAATTTTTAAATTCATCTTTTAATTGTATCCTGCATAGTTTTACCAAAAAATTGAATTTTTCATTATTTTTTGTGCAATCAAAATTTAAATTTTCGATTTTCAAGCAATTCAAAAAAATTGTTATGATAATCTCGAAGGGCTATAAAAAAATGTTTTTCTTCTCTTGAATTTTTTTTTAAATCGTGCGTTTTTTGGCTAAAAATGTTGATTTTTGATTGAAAATAACTCTGAGAATATTCTTTTCATTGAAAAAAGTCATTAAAAAAAATTATTCGTCTTTTATAATGCTATAAGCCTCCGTACATAGAATTTTCAGATTCAGAAACAGTGGTCTCAAAAATTTTCAAAATGCGCTCACTTTTTGAATTTGTATCGAAAATGGCTGGTTAGCGAACTGCTACTTTCTTTTAGGACCTAAAAGAATTGTGCCGAAGATTGACTTGATCCGTTCATTTTGTCGAGAGTTATCGTGTTTCCGGAGGGACGTACGGCCGGTCAGACAGAAAGACTGACATACAGACACCATCGTAAAAACTTGATTTTCGGATTCAGGGGTCTTGAAATGTGAAGATTCGTTGCAAACCTGTTATCTCAAATTTCCGACGATTCTAATACTTTCTCAATTATAAATGATGAGAATGTGAAAAAGCCTAAGATCTTACAACTCATTTCAAATCCCTTTAAATTATTAAAATGTATTAAAGCTGCCTTTAACTATTTGAAGATTCTTTAGAATTTTTAGAATCCTTTGAAATGTTTTAAATTTTCCTTAAAACTTTTGAATTTTTTAGAATCCTTATTAACGACTGAAATCTATTAGCAATGAAATGTAAATGACTCTTTGGCAGCCCTGATTGTTATTGACAGTCATTTAAAGTGCTTGTTACAGAAATTCCCGGAATTTAGTAATTTCTCAAAATTCCTGAAATTTACCTGATTATTGTGTTTTGCCTGATCTAAATTTATATTTTTTTAAACAGATTTCGGCTCTCAATCCGAAGAGAAAAGAGGAAATGAATTACCACCAGGGTATTTTCAATCTTTCCCTCTAGGCAGTAACCACGGACCGCCCACCGAACTATCGTCACCATCTAAAAAACCTAGAGCTAAACGTGGTCAACAAGTACCTCCGGTCAGATATAAGGTCGACCTTAATTTGTACCCAAATCTGGACGAGGATTTTCAGCCAACAGAGAAACAGATTGAGAAGGCTGAACGGGCTAGACAGAAAAGAGTTGAAAGGGCTGAACTTGCTCGACAGTGGAAAGCTGATCGAGAAGCTGAACGGGCTGAACAGTTTAGAGCTAACAAGGAAGTTGAACGGGCTCTATTCCCTCACCTATTTCAACATCAAAGTGGAACATCTTCCTCTCAGATTAGAGACGAATATCCCTTTTATAACCAATTTCACGGAAGAAACTAATGACTATCTACCATAGTGGCGATGTTGGAACCTCTGTATCTTGCAGTAATTCAGAAAATAGTGCGTCTAGTAAAGAAATAATATCAAAGGAATATCTCGAATTATTGAATGGATGGCCTTATTTTTTTCAAAAAAAACCTTGTAATGAAACCTTGTATAGTTTGAAACAAATATAAATCCTGATAAAAATAAAAACATATCTTTCTTATGATTACACTTTAGTTGTTTAAATTGTATTATTTGATGAGAAGTAATTTACGATTCGGATCTTATAGTCTGGGACATAAATGTTTATCATCAGGAGAGTTTTTGCGAAGAGTCTACAATGTTCAAACTTTATTAAATATTTCGCAAGATGTGCAATATTATCCTCATACTGGAACATCTTACACGGAAAAAAGTACACTGCAAGAGATACTTGAAAAATTGCTGAAATATCACTCTGTGACGCAGTAGCGGAGCCATTCGTGCAACCACAGAGTAATTCTTACCCTCTGGGAGAAATTAGTGAACATCACTGCATCAAAGTGTAAGATTTACTTTGTGCAATTGTTAATACGTGTCCCGATCGAATGGGGATGAGTGATAATTTAACAATGTCACCCAGTAATCCCTACTCTGTAGGGAGCGAGGTTACACTTTCGCCCAGTAATCCTTGCTCCTTCTGCGAGCAAAAATTATAGTTGCGCATTAGAAATCTGTCGCATCAACAAGCAAAAGTCACAGTTTTGTCCTGCGAGGCATATGCCTCGAGCCAGTTACATCACAAAGTTCACACAGTTAACACACGAGAATAGTATTCCTCACTTTATTCCTCACTTATCTAAGGCATACAATCCTAATTATGCTAGGTCGTCACGTCCTCTAGATCAAATGTAGTAGCGCTAGTTGCTCGACTCTTAACCACCGATATTTTAAAGTTATTGTTTTACTCCGCTTTCTCCAGGGGTCACCAGGTCCGTATTCTCCTATTTCCTGATTACGATTTTCTGTGCGACTCTGACCACGCGCGTCAGATTTTCTAGTGGTTTTTTTGTTAATTAGAGTGTTTATCGCGTTCCCATTGTTCTCTAGCATGGGTCGCGATTCGGTTAAACGTGTGCATTCCGGGGACCGTCGTTCGAAGAGGCCTCACGGCAACGAGATTGGCGGCGAACGCAGTCTGCGAGGCTCGTCACGCCATGCTCGCTACCGTCCCACTAAGATATACCAAAACCTGAGGGAACATGACTTAAGAAAATCTACATACGACAAGCATGGCGGTGAGCGTCACACGAGAGGTGCACACCTCTAAGGGAGCGGCCACACCACTATTAAATGTCCTCGTCTTACGACGCATCGTCGTCATCATCCTACACCTTGGACAGAACATCCCCTATTATAGGTGGTTCCTTGTTCAATACCCGAAAAAGAGAACTCAATCAGGCACATAGTCGACGTGAATGCAGCTCATATAGCTTAGCATCTGTTCAGCGTGAACGCAGCGACAACGCCCTGCCACCCGAAACAATGAATCTTTTAGCTGGAGTAAAGAATGCCGCTATAGGTCCGTAGATACACACGTCTTTAGCTGAGGTGTGGACAAAGACTCTAAAATCAGGGCTTTCAAAAGAAGAGAGCAAAGAGCTCCAGGAAAAATATCCGACTACAGCAAACTGTCTGATGCTGCAAGTCCCGATTCTTAACCTAGAAGTTAAGTCAATAGGCAGTATGGCAATGAAATTCTGAAGAAAGAGAAGGAAATAACCTATTACCCTTTTTATAATCTTTCTAACCTACTCGGTTTGTTGAGAGACTCTGCCAGACTCCTCACTGATCTGCACTATAGGATGTCCTGTATAAGGCGTACTTTTATCACCCCTAAATTAAACCCAATTGTAAAAACTGTCGCTAAAGAATGATTTGTAAAAAAACCCACCTTTTCGGGGGCAACTTCAGAGAACTTGTCAAAATGCCTAAGGCCGCAGAGAAATCGGGCAAAGAACTGCGAAGACTAAATCAACCTTCTCTCAGCCCTCACTCTAATGGAAAAAGAGGGGGTTCCACGTCTAGGGCAAGGAAACGAAGCTTACCCGAAAGGAGGTCAATGAATAAGGTAAGAGAATTTGCAGGTCGATTAAAATATTTTTCTGTCAAGTGGGGAGAAATAACTACTGATCTTGTAATCCGCAAATGTGTTCTCGTTTACATCGACACCCCAGAAGGATCGCTTGCCAAAAGAGGTTAGAATGACAGATCAAGCTTTGACAGACTGTAAACAAGCAATTGACAAGTTATTCAGGAGAGCAGTAATTTCAGTTTGTGAACTCAAGGTCAATTTATTTCCTCTAATTTTCTAACAACTAAATCGAATAAGGAAATAAGATTTATTTTAAATCTTAAAGGGATAGTAGTAGTGACGCTTTGGCCAGCGCGGCCGTGATTTCCATTATATGAGTCCCTTTTAGTAGAAACCCACATTTATTCACGACCAGATACTAAATTATTATCATGCCCTTTTAGAGAGGATCATCCACTATCACAAAAGCTTACTCTGGTGACAGGAAAGAATTCAGATCTTTCATTAAAAAAGATGTCTAAAAAATTAGTGACACCTCTCGCGCTAGCAACCGCCAAAAGAATTTAAACCCTTTCTAAGATTAAAATCCAGAATATTAAAACCTTAGGGATAGGGAAAGAACAACCTCTGTAACATTTAAAAAACCTCACATCGCTGCTACAACCCAAACAATTAGCCGTTGGTTGAAGCAAACTTTAAAGGAAGTGGCATCGATACATCTCACTTATACTAGCTATAGCACGAGACATGCTTCCACTTCCGCAGCTCATCGTAAGGGCCTTAGCATTGATGTTATTAGGAAAACAGCAGAATTGTCAAAAAAATCCAACGTATTCGTTCGTTTTTATAACCGACCACTGCGCGAATCACCTCACGGATTTGCTGCATCTGTACTTAATTGCGTTCCCTAGACGCAAAGATTATATTTTCTACGCTAAGAATAATAAATAACTTTAAATCGCATAAACTCTGCTTTAAATGTCTACATTTGACTAAATCAATCCTACCCTTATGTCTTCCCATACACCCTAACACATAATATAGTACGCTTGGTATATCAGTCGAAATGGTCCTAATAAACGAACCAGCAAAATTCTCACCGCTTGTGAGAAAATACCAGTGCCGGGCCAAATTTTGGTGGTGCCCCAAGTGATATTTCATTTTCTTACTTCAACGTCGAATCTTTTTTTGACATGTTTCATTTAAATGTTATATCATAACTATCTCACTTGATTATTTGTAATGTTAAGAATATTTAATTTATTGTGGATTTATTTTAAATTAATTGCTGTATATTCGCGTCGAACGTTCATTACACATTTACTTTTAGTGAGTTTTATAAGTGCTGGTAGATTGATAATATGAGTAAGATAAATATTTTTCTCTGAATAAAATTGAAATATACATATAAAAAAAATTGTGATTGGAGCCCAAAAAATGTATTTTGTTAATTATAAAAAAAGATATTGCATTTATTTTTTTTCCTACTTTTAAATTGTTAAACATAAAAAGTTAAATATTTTCTAAAATAGTAAACCATTTGGCAGAAAATAAACTTTTTTGTAAAAAAATCTTGTTCTTGGGTTGAAAATTCCACATTTTTGTACAAAATTTATATTTTTGGTTGAAAATTACCTCTGTTGTTGAAAAATCATATATTTGGGTTAAAAATTTAACTGTTCTGTAGATGATTAATCTTATTGGACTTCATGCTCTTATTACAAAAATTTTTTAAATGATTTGACTTTTATTGTTTTTAACTTTAAATTTCTTCAAAATTGTATAATTTTTAACATTTAGAAATTTATCAAAGCATTCTATAACCAAAAGCATTGGTAGTAATAGCGTGAATATCAGATCGGAAATTAAAAAAAAAAAAATAAAAACTCTTGGTATATAAATAACAAATTTATTATATATACAGGATGGGCCATTTAAATCGATCGACTCAAATATCTTGCAAAATAATCAGTAACGAAAAAAGTTGTTCTGACAAAAGTTGTCAAGGACAAAGAAGGCCATATGTCTGTGCAATTGATTTTGATTTTGAACCTTATTTTCAAGGTCATTTAGAGGTCAAATTGTTTTTTTAAATAGGAACTCCTCTTTTTGACATCGGATTCGGAAAGAGCGGAAAATTTTACGTCCAAAACAGTATTTTGGAACTTTTTTTAATGACTTTTAAAAGGTCATTTCAAGGTCAAATGCTAAGAAGTGCTGCGATTGCAATTTAATTTCGTTTTATAGGCAATAACCCAAGATTACTCCCTTTGATGATTCCCTTTACAATAAAGATAAATTTTGATATTGAATGTAGGACGTACTTATTATTGAAATAGAGAATTTTTATAACAAAAAATAATTTTTTATATTGTATTTAGCCCTACTCATTGTTGAAATATGTTTAAAAAATTTTGTGAGAACGCTTAAGATTTTATAACAATTTTAGTTACTAACTGTGAAGCATTTTTCGTAGTAATCAGATAAACAAGCTGTTCTTAAAGTTTACAAAGATATTTTGCTATTTTCTTATTGTAATTTCATGGCAACGTAAACAAAAACCCATATTTAAGAAAATCCAAAAAATCATAATTGAACCAGAACTTGATCATGGCTGACGATCTACCTAATGATATTGTTGATATAATAATGGTCCTAGGAGAATGTCAAAACAATTACCGTGCAGCGGCTCGCCGGTATGCTGAACGGTATCCTTTGACAAGACAGCCCAATCACACGAGAATACGACAATTGACTCAAAGAGCCCGGGGTGGACATCTTGTTCGTCAACGAAGGCATTGCCAATACGACGAAAATGACCCTCGCGTTTTAACCATCCTAGCAGCTGTTCATCCTGATCCACACATAAGCAGTCTGCAAATTGACAGGGAAATGGGTATACTACGAAGAACGGCTTTGAGAATTTTGGATGCTCTTCATTATCATCCCTACCACATAACTTTAGTTCAAAAATTAAGGCTGAATCACATTCAATCACGTGTTCAATTTTGTCAGTGGACTTTAGAAATGATACACAATGACCCAGAATTTTTCAGATTTGTTATGTTTTCATATGAGGCTAAATTTTACAGGGACGGTCAACTGAATAGACATAATTACCACTACTGGTCTCATGAAAATCCCCGCTGGTATAGGGATGTTGATCATCAAAACCACTGGAGCCTTATGGTGTGGTGTGGCATAGTCAACGTTTACCTGATCGGACCGTATTTTTTTTAAAGAAATGTAGATCAACAAAGCTATTTAGAATTGCTGAGGGATCAATTGCCAGTACTTCTGGACGGAGTCGATTTAGAAACACGACAAAGAATGTGGTTACAGCAAGACGGCGCAGCTCCCCATTTTGCACGAATAGTACGTGCATTTTTGAATGAAAATTATGATGAGAGGTGGGTGGGCCGAGGAGGCCCAGTTAACTGACCTGCGAACTCACCAGATCTAACATCCCCTGACTTTTACTTGTGGGGCTACTTAAAGGATGTTGTTTTTGCAAAACGGCCAACAACTAGAGAAGACATGATGGGCCGTATTCGTCAAACTTGTGCAGCAATCCCAAAAGAGACTTTCCTCAGAACAGTATAACATTTTCAAAGGCGTATAAATTTGTGTCTTCAAGCTGAGGGAGGAAATTTTAAACATCGATTATAATATGATAAAATTGAGAGGCAAAGAGACTAAATTTAAAAAAACACCCCAGTGAGAGGCAATGGACTCACATTAAACAAGCACCCCAGTAAGAAGCAAGGGGACTCACATTAAACAAGCACCCCAAAGGAAACAGAACGTTCTACGTCCACGACGTTGTTTCTGGATAACACTAAAAGTAAGAACAACCTTTTCAAGGTCAATATTTTCGCGGTCATTTATTGGGTTATTGGGTCATTTGGGGTAATCTTGGGGCAATCTTGGGTTATTGCCTATAAAACGAAATTTAATTGCAATCGCAGTACTTTTTAGCATTTCACCTTGAAATGACCTTTTAAAAGTCATTAAAAAAAGTTTCAAAATACTGTTTAGGACGTAAAATTTTCCGCTCTTTCCGAATCCGATGTCAAAATTGGGGGTTCCTATTCAAAAAAACACTTTGTCCTCCAAATTACTTTGAAAATCAGGTTCAAGGTTAAAACCAACTGCATAAACAGATGGCCCCCTTTGTCCTTGACAACTTTTGTATAAACAACTTTTTTCGTTACTGATTATTTTGGAAGATATTTGAGTGGATCGATTTA
>JAAAKG020138580.1:0-12600 GCA_010014905.2 Druon quercuslanigerum
TATTCTAAATATATGAAAATCCAACTCTAACCAAAAATGTCTTCGACACGTTGGACTGTAACCATCTTAAGCCTGTGGCAACATTTTAATTTTTGTAATATATATATATATATAATAATTGTAATATATAATATTATATAATATTATCGTGCTTAATAATAATTGTAAATAACTCATTGTTTTAATAATAATTTCTGGTAATATTATTTGATTATTGCCTCGATTTAAATTAAAAGTTGGAAAACTTTTGAAAACTTCCGAAAAAAACTTTTTGTATTAGAAACAATATATGTTTGAAAAAATGAAACTTAACAGAAACTAAAAGTCAAGTTCGTTTGCCAGCCATTTTAGATAAAAATTCAAAAAGTTAGAGCATTTTGAAGATTGTTGAGAACATTCACGTCAAAATTTAAAAATTCTATGTGTAGCTGCTTAGAGTAATCAAACATTCAAACAATTTATCTCAATGACTTTTTTCAATAAAAAGAAAATTTTCATATTTATAACATTTTCAAAATCAAAAAAATAAACGAAAATGGTCATTTTAGGGCAAACAGCGTACGGTACGAAAAAAAAATTGAAGTAAGAAAAATTTGTTGTTTGAATTCCCTACAAGATCGTCATACAATTTTTTTGAATTTTTTTGAAAAATCGAAAATTTCACTTTTGACGGTATAAAAAATAATGGAAAATCCAAAAATCACATTTTTCGTTCAAACTATACAAAATACGGTAAAAGATGAATGTACAAAAATTGCGCGTTTCAAAAAGATCTCCAAATTTTTTATTAAACACTTTTTGATAGGATGTGTAGTTTTCGCTTTAATCGTCAAAAAAACATCATTAACAGACCAAACAAAATTTACCCGCTGCGTTGCCACCTGCTCATCATAACTTTTGTCTTTTGATTTCATTTCCACTGGTGTCAAGGGTTTCAAAAAAAGTTAATTTTTTAATATTTTTAATGCTATTTTTTACGATAAAAACCAAAAACAGAACTATCAAAAGATTATTCATTCATTGGCCAGCCATTTTGTCTAAACATTCAAAAAGTTAGTGAATTTTGGATATTTTTGAGAAAACTTTTTTCAAAATTCTAAAATTCTTGGTACGAATATTCATATTATTCAAACATGCGAAAAATTTATTGTAAAGACTTTTTTCACAAATCCAGAAGATACCAGAGTTATAGCATTTACAAAATTAAAAAAAAAACACGAAAATGAACATTTGAAGCCAAATAACGGACGCTATCAAAAAAAAGTAGAAAAATGATGGTTTTAAATGCCCTACAACATTATCATAACAACTTGTTGAGTTTTCTTGAAAAATCAAAAACTAAAATATTGGCAGCATAAAAAAGAATGGTAAATACAAAAATAACTTTTTTTATTCAACAATTTCACAGTATTCCAAAGATTATTAAATATATAAATGTGTTTAAAAAAAAAAAATATATATATAAATAAGTTTTTTGTTTCGTACCTAAAGGAGGGCCGAGAACGTGAAAATGAGACCTTATGAATTCCCATCTATCCCAGCGCTGCTAAATCCTCCCATTTAATAATAGAAATTTCGACATAGAATACGATGCGGTAGACAATTCAATTAGCAAAGTCTGGGTCACTGAGGTTAGGGATATGATTTATAAATTTAAAAAAGTCAGGCTGCTGTGTAGATCAAATTTGTAACTTTTAAATCGTAAAAATGAAATTGGAAATGAGCAAATTCACTTTTTCAAACAAGGGCAGCAGTTTCAATAAAATGTTAATTAACAAACGTTTCTTGTCTGAAGAATGTGCATTTTTTAGAGCAAAAAAATTACACTACGTTTATTTTAAAGTCAGTGCAAGATAAGTGATGAGAATGTGTGCGTTAAAGCCGAAGGAGCATTAACAAAAGAGAATTCACAATCACCAAATTACTGTTGTAGATGCTTCGACGTTTAGTTTTGAAAAGTCTGTGCGCAAGTGTGGACAATGCAAACTAAATTTTTTTAAAGTGTTTTTTGTAGGTAAACAATTTGTTTAGGTCTTTTTAAATATGCTTTTCTGAAAAAATACTCATCCTTGATCGGTTAAATAACAGGTACACTTTTTTAGTGTCCTAAACTAAAGGTCGAGTTCGCTGGCCAGCCAGTTTGGCTAAAAATTCAAAAAGTTAGTGCATTTTGAATATTTTTTTAACAACTTTTTTTCAAAATTCTAAAATTCTCTGTAGGGATATTCATAGTATTCGAAAATACGAAAAACTTATTATAAAGACATTTTCCTACAGTACCAAAGGTACCAAAGTTACAGCATTTACAAAATTCCAAAAAACACGAAAATTCATTCAAAAATTTCACAGTATTCTAATAATTCTCAAATATATAAATATGTTAAAGAAAAGTTTTTGGTTTCGTACCTAAAGGAGGACCGGCAATGTGAAAATGAGTCCTTGTGAACTCCCATCTAACCCAACGCTGCTGACTCCCCCCCCCCCCCCTCCCACCTCAATAATAAAAATTTCGTTGGACTTTTTTCTTAACTGGACTCTAGACTCTAGAAGCTTGGAGAGACACTTTTTGTACATTATTAGTAGATAATGCAATAGAGCACCACAACTGTTCTGTAGAACACGATGCGATAAGAAATTCAATTGTCAAAGTCCGGGTCACTGAAGTTAGGGATATAATTTATGAGTTAAGAAAAAGTCAGGCTGCTGTATAGATCGAATTTGTAACTTCCAAATCGTAAAAATAAAAGTTTTTTTTTAAAGAATGTGATTTTTTTAAGCAAGAAAATGAAACTACGTGTGTGTTTTCATGTCAATGCGTATTATGATTTGTAATAATATAAATGAATGGTAATTATTTACAATTTAATGGATACACTTTGGCGCGAAGCACGGGATGCGTGATGAAAATGTGTGCGGTAAGGCCAAACGTGCTTTAACAAAAGAGAATTCACAATCACCAAATTACTGTTGTCGATGCTTCGACATTTAGTTTTACAAAGTCTGTTCGCACGTATGGACAATGAAAACTAAATTTTTTAATTATTTTTTATAGTTAAAAGAGTTGTTTAAGACTTTTTAAAAGGATATGTTGCATCGAACAATGATTAATTTAAATATGCTTTTCTGAAAGAATACTAATTCTTGATCCACTAAATAATCAGAAAAAAATATACAAATAGGTCAGCCATTTTTCAGGACCTTTATAAAGATTGTGTGGCATCGACCAATGATTGGCCACCTCCCAATGATTGACCACCCTCCAATGGTTGGCCAATTATTGTCCCCTCTCTCTCCCTATAGTAATTTCAATTTTTCACGACGCTTGCAGTGTTATCTACAATTTGGTAAACATAAAAAATTTCTTGAGTGGGCAATCATTATATCGACTACCCTCTTTGGGAAGGATACAGCGATCCGTGCTTTCTAGCTTTTCTCACGGTTCAACCACGAAATTACCGTGTAACAAATTCTAGGCTAAAATAAAAACTTTTTTTCTTGGTAACATATTATTTGTTTAAGAAAGTCCCTCGATAAGCCAAGCGAACGTATAATTTTCGATAAGAAGCTTAAAGAACAGGAAAATTCATATTTTTAAGAAACACACTGTAATAGCTTCACGTAACGCCACTATACTTTAAATCTACAAAGTTTATCAAAACCGTGGTTAACACGTTATGTCATTATTTCTTAACACAACATGACGTATCAGAAACTTGATAGTGCAGAAAAATAAATAATTTTTTTTTCAGATAAACGCAATTTTTTTTAATTTGAATTTTTAGAATCACAATTGCCATAAATTCCAGTTTATCAATTCGATTTACACATTGAATCCAAATTAATTACCCCCTCCCCCCTCAAGGAAGATCTTAATCTCACAGAAGCGGGTTAAATAATTTTATAGAAACACTCTCAAACAGAAAAGAAAACTAATTTCCAGAGTTAAACGTTAATTTCTTTGGTTCGAAAGAATGTAATCTAACTTATTAAAATTTCTTTCATTTATAGTTTCATAATAATTTTTTTGCACATAACAATTTACTTTTCTATTTTTTTTTTAAATGCAGTTTAAATAAAAATCAATTTATTTTATGTGAAAATTTTATTCTATGATTAAAGATGCAATGAAAGTTAAAATCCTCCGACCCAAACCTCTGATCAATCTCTCTTGCAATCACTCCAGGCGAAGAACTTCACAAAGTCATCAAAAACAATTTTTTTTTCATTAAAAATGTAACTTTCCGATATGGTTGAATTTTTGTTTGTTTAAAATTTTTTTGTTTTCACATAAAATAATTTTTTTAATTCAAAATTTAAATTCCATTTTTTATTAAAAATTTTCCTTTTCAGTTGTACTCACTTCCTTTTTTGTACACATTTTTTAGACAAAAAATTAACTATTTGTTTGAAAACTTATTGCTTTTTTTTGCTTGAAAATTAATCGTTTTGGTGAAGATATAATCGTTTTTGTTGACAATTTTTCTTTTATTTGCAAAAAGTACTTGGTTGATAGTTGAAATTTAAAAAAAATTCTTTTCTACAAACATTAATTTTGTCAACTATAATTGTAACTATTTCATTTCTTGTAGAAAATTCATATTTTTTGGATAAATCTAACTAAAATAAATCTAAATAAAATCTAATTATTTAATATTTCCTTTTTTTTAAGTTGAAAATTCAACATTTGGTAGACATTTTTTTTTTTTTTAATTTTTTTTAATACAAAAATTTAACTTCCATTTATTTTGAAAATTTTGCTTTTTAGTTGTACTCACATCCTATTTGGTGCGTATTTTTTAGTCACAAAATCAACTACTTGGTTGAAAAATTATTGCTTTTTGTACAAAATTCTCTTTTTTGCTTGAAAATTAATCGTTTTGGTGGAGAATTAGTCGTTTTGGTTGACAATTTATCTTTTATTTGCAAAAAGCTTTTGTTTGAAATTTAAAATTAAAAAACTTTTTTTTCAATTTTCAAATTTCAAAAACAATTTATTTCCTATAAACATTAATTTTTTCAACTAGAATTTAAACTATTTTATTTCTTGTTGAAAATTAATTTTTTTCATTAAGCGAACTGTTTTGTTAAATATTTGCTTTTTTTATGAAAATTCAACATTCTGTAGAAAAGTCTTCTTTTTTGCTAAAAAATTAATTTTCTTGTTTAAAAATTCATTTGTTCTGTTTAGAATTTATTTTTTTTTTGTAAATTGGATTAAGGTTGAACGTGTAAAATTTATATTTTTATAAAAATAAACTTTTTTCAACTAAAAATATAACCATTAAATTTCCAGTTCGAAATTTAACCGGGTTTTAACTGTTTGGTTTAAAATTCATTATTAATTTAAAAAAAAAAATTTTCTAGAAATTTAATCGTTTTGGTAGAAAATTGCTATTTTTTATTTAAAATTCAACGCTTAAACATGAACTAATTTGTTGAAAATTTATTTGTTATTTTAAAAAATAATTCTTTTTGTGAAAAATCGATCTCTGCTTAAAGATTTAACTTTCTTGTTAAAAATTATTTGTTAATATTTTGTTTAAAATTAATGTTGATGAGCCCAAATAAGGGTATATTTTATATTATATTTTTAATCAAAAATTCGGCCACTTGGATAAAAACTCAACTATTTAATTAAAAATTCAGTTTTTTTGTTCTTAAAAATTGATATTTATAACTGAAAAATGAACTGTTTCATATCGGGTGGAAAATTTAAATTTTGTATTAAAAATTCAACTATAATTTCAAAAGTCAGTCTCTTTCGATACGAAAAAAAATTTCTGTGTAAAAAATAATCTTTTGTATTGAAAATTTAGCTATTTGGTTGAAAATAAAGTAATTTGTTAGAAATTAATTTTTTTCTGGTGAAAATTCGTCATTTTAGTGGAAAATTTATCTCTTAGTTTAAAAACTGAACATTTTATTAAAGAATCGTTTTGTTGTTGTTAGAACTTGATTTTTATAATTAAAAATAAAAATTTTCTATTTCTTATTGAAAGGATCTCTTTTTTATTTACGAATTTAACTATTTGGTTAAAAATAAAAATTTTGTATCCTATAAATAAATATTTTTTGTCAAATTGCACCTTTTTCTTTTGGCCTCAAACTAAAATCCTCTTGCACAAAATATAAACTGTTTTTTATTTAAAAACGAAATATTTTTTATTTTAAATATCAACAAGTTTAAAATTAATTTTTTTGTTTAAGATTCATAATTTTACTTAAAATCTCATCTCTTTGGTTTAAAACAAATTTAGTAATTAAAAATTTACCAATTCCACACTTTGTAGAACATTAATTTTTTAGTTGCAAGCTTTAACGCAATAATTAAATTTTTTAATTAAAAGATAGATGTTTAACCAAACATATCAATTTTTTGCTAAATTAGTGAATTTTTAATAGGAAAAAAATGATTTTTTAACAAATTACTTTAATTTCCAACAAAAAATATGAATTTTCAACCAAAAAACATAACTTTTTTGCTAAATATTTGAATTTTTATTAAAATAGTTGAATTTTCGACCAGGTAGTAAAACACTAAATTAATACATTTTCTATCGAAAAACATAAATATTTAATCAAAAATAACAAAGTTTCTATTTCAAAATACGAATGTTTATTACAAGAGTGGAATTTTTCACCATAAATATTCATTTGCATTAAAAATAGTTTTAAAAATAGTCGAATTACACATAAAAAATTTTATAGTAAAAAATTTTATAGCTGATAATTCAAACCAAAAATGTTTTAATAATAAATAAATATTAATTCAATATCACCAAGAAGGTTATTTTAAAAAAGAGAGGAATTTTCAAATAAAAAGAGTAATTTTCAATAGAATAAGTAAATTTATAAAGAAGGTAGTTTATTCAAAAGAAAAGCAAAATTTTAATAAAATTTTTGAAGAGTTATCGCAAAAATAAATTTTCATATGCAGGTTTATATTTTAAAATGAAAAATATAAATTTTTTCTCAAACAGTTAAATTTTCATTTAAAGAATTTCTTTTTGAGCCTCTAAAATTCGTAACGAACCTGTCATTTATTTACAAAATTCATTCAATTTTTATTTGTCTAAAAAGAATGAGCGAAATTCGAAAAAAGGGATAATCTTTTTGTTTCAGTTAATAGAATTAAGAGTACGGAATATGCATAAACAATTGCAGAATACATAATAGAGTCTTGTGAATAAAAAAAATTAATTCATTTTCATTTTCATTTATCCATTCACCAAGATGGCTGAGAAGCTTTTTATTTAATTCCCTTTCATTCCTCTGATTTTTTACTGAACAATATTGCATTTTCCCTGACTATGAATATTGAAAGACCATGATTTTAATTTTGCAACATTTTTTTAATAGAAATTTTTTATGAACCGAATAAATAATTTAACATTAAAATTGAAAAGTTTAAAATAATTTATATTTTTTGATAAAAAAATATCTTTCTACCACAAATGATTAATTCTTGACCGAATTGTGAACCGCCAATCTACAAAAATAATTTTTCGCTCATATTTTTAAATTTTCAAACAAATAAGATAATTTTCTATCAAGAAAGATGAATCAATTTTTAACCGAAAAGATTGGTTTCAAACAAAGAAGACTCAGTTTTCATAATTTTTAAAATAAGAATTAATTTTTTACTAAGAGAGATGTTTTATAAAGAAAACACTTAAATTTTCAACAAAGCAGTTGGATTTTTAAACAAATAGAGTCAAATCTGGATTAATTGTCTGTTTTAAGGATTGACAGTGATCAATTATTCAGAGTCTCGAAACTGTTTTGTCTCTCTCAGGTTGATCTCTTTATTTTGTCACGCCTGAGTGAACACCGCGCATCAGCCCTCAGCTCAGCTCATCCATCACCGTGGTGCGGCATAAATTTTCGGAAACTAAAAAATCTTGATTACAAAATTAATTCCAATTTTTATTTATCCCTTTACCAGGATGACCAAAAAGCTTTTTTTTTAATTCCCCTACTTTCTACTGATTTTTTACTAAACAATATTTCATTTTACCCGACTATAATTATTGAAAGACCATTATTTTAATTTTGCAATATTTTTCTAATAGAATATTTTATAAATCGAATAAATAGTTTCACATTAAAATTAAAAAGTTCATAATAATGTATGTTTTTCGATACAAACAATATCTTTCTACCACAAATGATTAATTTTTGACGGAATTGTGAACCAATAATAAAAAAAAAGTGTGCATCAATAAAGTTAAATCAATTATTAACCGAAAAGATTGATTTTAAACAAGTAAGACTCAGTTTTAATAATTTTTACCATAAAAATTGGTTTTTTATTAGGACTAATATTTTACTAATTAATTTTTTACTTGATCAAAAAAACACTTAAATTTCCAACAAACTAGTTGGATTTTTAAACAAATAGAGTTAAGTCTGGATTAAGTGTCTCTTTTAAGGATTGATCAATAATTCAGAGTCTCGCAACTTTTTTGTCTCTCTCCTGATTCTCTCCTTACTTTGTCACGCCTGAGTGAACACCGCGCATCCCGTCTCAGCTCCACTCTTCCATAACCGCGGCGCAGCATCAATTTTCGGAAACACTGAAAATCTAAAACCACTAAATCCAGATTCGCCTCTACTAAAATTTTTCCCTATAAAGATCAATTTTGAACCAAATATTCGAATTAAAAAAAAAAAGACTTTAAATAAAAAAGTCTATTTTCAACCAAGTAATTGAACTTCTCAGCTAGACATATAAGATTAAAATATTAACAGTTAACTTCCTAACCTGAATAAATTAATTTTTAACGAAAAAGTTAATTTGCATTTAATAATAATAATTAATGATAATATTTAACAATAATAAAGTTGAATTTTGAACAAAATAGTTTAAATTACAACAAAAGCAAAATTAATTTCTTAACAAAAAGTTCCATTTATGAAGAAATTGTTGAACTTAAAAAAAAAGGAAAATCATTTTTAACAAAGTGGTGCGTTGCCAATCAAATTTTTGTATTTATAAGCAAGAAAGCCAAATTTTGTATAAAAAAGTTTACTTTTGAACCTGAAAGGATGAATTTGTAACAACAAAATAAATTTTTTATTAGGAAATATAATTTAATTTTTAACTTAAAATATTAATTTTTAACTCGCAAGACTTTATTTGAATATTTTGACCAGAAGAATTAATTTTCTATTAGAACAGACAAATTTTCTACAAAATACATCGGTTTTTAACCAAATAGTTACATTTTTAATTGGAAAAGATAAATTTTCAAAACGTCGACTTTTTGTTAAAAATGTTGAGTCTTCAACAAGAATGTTAAATAATCAATTAAAACCTATGATGTTCCGAAAAAATTGCTAATTTAAAAAAAAAAATTAAATTTTCAAACAAATAATACATTTTTTTCCCAAAAAAGAGAAATTTTAAACAAAAAATCTAATAGTTGCCTTTTTAAATAGAAATAATAATTTTCAAACAAAAACATTACCTTTTAACATAAAAAAATAAATATTCAAGATAACACATGCATTTTCAAATAAATAATTAAATGTTTAACTCTAGAAATAAATTTTCAAGCATCAAAAAGATAATTGTTTTTACAAAATTGTTTATTTTTTTTAACAAGAAAGGTAAAGTCAACTTACAAGAATTATTTTTTAGAAATTTTTTTAAATTTTTAATCAATTAATAAAATTTATCATTAATAAAGATAAGTTTTCAACAAATAAAATGATACTAGCCCTTTCAAAAAAATGTAAATATTATTAAATAAGAAGATTAACTTTCCACAAAAAAACAGATATTCAACAAAATACAGGAAGTTTCAACAAAATAATTAAAATTTTAATTTTCTACACATAAAAAAGAAAAATATATTGAACAAAATACATCGATTTTTAACTAAATATTTGAATGTTTAAATAAAAAATATAAATCGTTATTTAAAATTAGAATAATTGAATTTTCAGTGAATAAAATTTTCAATTATTAGAAAAATTTTTTAATTTAATGATCAATTTTCAAATGAAAAAAAAATAATTTTTATCAAATAAAAATTTTTCAGCCAAGAATAAAAGTGAAATTTATACAAGTTGCTGGACATTTAAACAGACATATGAATTATTTGTGAAAAATTTGAATGTTCAATACGCAAATATGAATTTTTAAACAAAAAAGTTAATTTTTAGTCAAAAAGTTTAATTTTTTATAAAAAAGGATATTTAAAAACGAGAAGATTAGCTTTTTACGAAAAAAAAAACGATTTCACATTTAAAAAAAAACAAATTTTTAATAAAAATGGAACAGTTACATTTTTCGTTAAAAAGTAATAATTCTGAACAAGAAAAAAATTTTTTTTAACAAAATAGTTTAATTTCGTTCAAAAATAATGAAGCTTAAAAAAATTGAACAAAGTGGTTAAACGTTTATCCAAGTAGTTGAATTTTCAATTTTTAGAAGAAAAATTTTCAATCAAATAGATAAACTTACAACGAAAGAGATAAATTTTAAACTATAAAAAAAATATTTATTACATTTTTTGTCAATATTCATCATAGTATTTCAATTTTTAATCAAAAAAGATTAATAAAATAGCAGATACGTACAAAAACAAATATTTTCATTTTAAATAAAAAACAGTTAAATTCAAACAAAAGAGACGACTTTTCAACGAAATTGTTGATTCCCCAAACAATGAAGATTACTTCCATAAAAAAAATTTCGTACGAAAGCAGTTAAATTTTTTACCTAGAAAGAATCATTCATAAAAGATTTAGTGCATATTTCCAAAAATCTTCCATTAAAAATAAAATTTTTAAAAGGTAGAATTTTTGAAAGAATTCTTTATTAATGCTTGCAGAAAAATAGCCGCCATTTCGTAATTGTCAAAAATTTTATTTTTTCCTTGGCTCATTGTCTTAATTTAGTAACATTTTTAATATTATGGAATATTTTATGAACAGAATAAAAAAATTAAAAATTAAAATTTAAACATTTTCCATCCTTAATCATTATTAAAAGTGCGTTTTATAGAATTCACAATTCACATTTGTCCCCCTTTATCTCAACTTAATTGGAGCTTTTTTATATCTGCTTTTATGCGCCTATAAATTATTATTTTAACGGTTAGGTATATACTTGACAAAGGATTTAGAGCTTTTTTCATACCTTTTCAGAGAACTTTCATTAGAACTTGAGAAAATGCTGATAATTTATACAAATAAAATAAAAGTCTTTAAAATCTTAATGGCTCTTTTCGTGTGAAATGTCCTCTTTTTTGGTTAAAAATGTAACAGCTTCGTTAAAAAATAACTTTTTTAGGATAAATGTAGATCTATAACTTAAAAATTTAATTTTTCACAGAAATTTGGTCTTTTGCCTTTAAATTTCAACAATTTGGATAAATTTTTTAGCTTTCTTGACTGCAAAATATTTATTTGTTAAAAATTTATCATTGTATTTATAAATTTATCATTGTAGTTAAAACAAATTTTTTTTTCATTTAAAATTGAACTTTAATATTTTTTGATAAAAAATTTACCTTTTTGTATGAAAATTTAACTATATATTCAAAAATTTATCACTTGAGTAGAAAATTATCTTTTTGGTTAAAAATTCGCCTTTTGACTTGAAACTTTAAGATTTAAAATAATTTTTTTTTTATTTCTGGACTAAGCAATTCGCATCAAATAGTTGCAATTTTATCCAAGAAAGATGCTATTTATACTGAAATAGTTAAATTTTTATCTGAAAAAAAAATTTTTTAACTAAAAAATAGGTAATCCAGAAACGTTTGCAGTTAAAAAAGACCGATTTAAAAAAAATGGGTGAATTTTCAACTAGAAAATATTTTCGTTGACTTTACATCGCAAAAATATAAATTTTAAAGAAAAAGAAAATTTTCTATGAAATAGTTTATTTTTTCAACAATAAATTTGAATTTTGAACCAAAAAGGATGATTTTTTGAAACAAATTTTGATGAATTCTAAACACAACGGTTGTATTTTCATCCAAGAACGATACAATTTCTAATAAAACAAATAAAGTTTCATTTCTGAAAGACAATATTTAAAAAAATAATAGTTGAATTTTTCATCCAAAAAAGATTTCATCTGACATTTCAGTGCCAAAATATGAATTTTAAAGAAAAAGTTATTAAGAATTTTTTAAGAAAAAAAATTATTTTAACAAACTTTTTGAATCTTCAACGAAATAGTTGCAAGGAATAAATCTCTTTTACAAAATAGTCGAATTTAAATAAAAAATTATGACTTTTAAACCAAACAATTAAATTTTGAACCAAAAACGATCTTCAACCAAACAGTCGCATTTTTATCGCAGAAAGATACTATTTCTTTTAAAATAATTACATGTTTTAATTAAAAAGACAAATTTTCAATAAACAAATATTTTAATTTTCATCCGAAAAAGGTTTTACCTTAACTTTTCAACATCAAAACATTAGTTTTGAAACAAGACGTAAATTTTCTACAAAGATATTACACTTTTTAATATAAAAACTCGAATTTTCAATAAAAATGTTTAATTTTCGACCAAAATAATAATGATATTATTAATTAATTAAAATAGTACAATTATAAAATAATAAATTTAATAA
>JAAAKG020138581.1:0-35028 GCA_010014905.2 Druon quercuslanigerum
ACGTCCTTAACCTCATTTACGTAGAACACTTTTAGCTTTCATATGACTGTTTTTTTGTTGCACTACGATTTTTTTTTGGCTGAGCTGTATAGCTTCAAAGGCAGATGCCTATCATTTTCTCGCCGATAGTAGGTACTTCCATCATAAAATAAACAATGAAGTTGTTCGACTAGTGGTACATCGGGACTTCATCAAATGTACAAAGCATGTGGATTGGCGTGTAAAATCTGCACATTAGGCACGTTCCTATGAAAAATAGTTCAAGTTGGATATTTGTATGTATCTTTATTGAAAGTGAATAAGCGCTCAAACGCCTTTTATAACGCCTTTTTCAATGTGAAATGCTTGAAAAATGACATTTATAACTGGCGAAGGAACCGCTATACCAATTTCTAATATAAATAAAGTGTGTATACACATACAAAAAAAAGTAAACATTTTATATGCGCGCTTCCTAACCTTTCTTCCTACTGTCTATGTAAATAATACGTAAACTTAAGATAACTATGAAATAAGCATACTTAACTTATGAATTTCCATGTATTTCCGCAAGCAACTTCTTTTTCTTCACAGATGCGAACTAGCAATCATGTAGAAACGTGCAGAATTTTTCGTGGCTGTAGTTAATAAGTTTAGACCTTAGATATAACGTAGGGGCAGTTTATATTTACGAGCGTAGACTCAGCTTTTAGTAACGATCGTAGCGTTTCACGTAGATGCAGGTTATTGTTACAAAGCTAGCCTGGCGGAACTATCGGTTTGGAATTCATTCAGAATTATTCCGGAATCTTCATCCCAATCAATCCGAAAAAGTTCTTTACTTCATTTGATCCAAATGGGTTAAAAGTAAATCCGAATCAATCCCAACTTCCAATCCAAAACAAATATTCAATCCAAATAAATCTCAATTAATCCGAATTCGGATTGACGTAGGATTTTTTCGAATTGGTTCGGATTAATTCAGGTTGTTGCGGATGTAGATTTCGGAATGAATTCCTATCCGAAACTTTTGCCGGGGGAGTGCAGCTTATAGTTGCAAACGTGGGTTTTCAAGTAGGTGTAGCCTATAGGCTTGACGGTAAGATTTCGGGTTTGTGCAGCTTAAAGGTACGAATGTCGGATTTCGCGTAGGTGCAGGTTATAGGTGCAGTGCATAGTTTCGAAGGTAGGATTTCACTTACGTGCAGCTTGTAGGTATGAATTTAGGATTTCATATGGGTGAGGTTGATAGGTCTTAGCGTGGGTATAGTTCAGAGGTGGGAACGTAGGATTTTGTGAAGGCACAGTAACTGTATGGTAAGTTATGAAAGTCATGGGACTTTACATGGGAAAAGACGCAGGATCCTACATATCCTACATATCCTACTATAACATAGGAACTTATTTAGGATCCTATGTCCTTTCCTATAGGTGGCACCCATAGTTGAAACATATAGGAACCTATACAGGAACTTTCAGTACGGTTTAGAGCCGGACCCGTACCCTTTAAGTTATTCAGGCTTCGGGCCCGGATCGGACCCTTATTGGACCATTTAGGTTCCAGGAACCTTTAAAAATTAAGGGTTCCTATCCCTGATATATAGTTAAGAATTCTCTTTTTTGACTACAAGTCCATATATCGACAGCTCCACTGCAGAGAGTTCCAGTTCTATTTCATTCCGTACATAGCTCCAACTCGCGTTCTGCGCGTGCACCGCTCTAAGTCATTTGTTCAGATTCTGAGTTTTTATGTTAGTATGATTGCATTGATCAGTTTGCATCGTCTGGTAAACTATTGTATGATTCTCTGCAATATTAAATGATAATATAATTTTAAAAAACGAAATTTTTAATTTTTTTAATTTTTGCAGCTGGCCTGATCCGACTCTAGTCGAGAAATTTAGAAGCAGGGCTGTAAACATAGATGTACACATGATCACGTGTTCCTTCATGAATTTGAGGTTAACGTTTGATAGGTGTTCGTTCCGCGTGTAGAAAGCTTGTGATGTGTTTTTATTATCAAAAAATAAACGTAACTGATATTATAACTCCGTTTCCATTTATTTTTTACCACACTTTTGTAGAATTTTGTACATTGGCGAATAGAATCACACAACCTACAACTTTTTGGAGAAAGGCATATTAAATATTTTCCAGATATTTCATGTCGGTTTTCTATTTTTGTATTGTATGAGTGTTTATGCTTTGCGTGAGTGTTCTCTCTCTTGCGTCTACAAAGAACTGTTTTTATCTTGTCAAAGTTAATATACTTTTTCCGCGTTAGAAGTGTTGCGGTGGTCAGGATGAGTCTGTAAACAGTTACGAAGCGCGCGAGTCGAAATGTTTACTCGTCTTACTTTTATAAAACTGTTAGTTGATTGCAGCCTTTCGCTAGAAGGCAGGGCCTTTAACATCATTATCAATAAATTGTATCTCGCTTTTTTGGTTCTAAACAAATAATGAAGTGACTCAGTGGCGTATTTTTACCTTTACAATTCAATCCCACTATGAATAATGCTTTATTTAGTGCTATTTCTCAACAAAATATGCCAAACATTTATCAATGTGGCAATATTTAAATAAAAAAGCTTCTTTACCATTTGGAATGATACTCCCGGACCAATATATTTTGTATTCTATTAAATACTTTAAATAATATTCTAAATGATTGAATGATAGAAAACAAGCATTCCATAAGTATAACATTTTTATTAAGATAAAAATTTTAATTGGAAAATGTTTGTTAACAATGTTGAGGTAAAAATTTAAGCTATTTATAAATAGATAAGCCAAAAAATATCGAGCGGTTTACGAACAGAACCAAACTGAAGCACTTTGCAGTGTAATACAGTAAAACTTTACTGTAATTATATTATACGTAAAAATAAAAATTATGAGTATACCATTGAAGATTTTTTATACAGCCAAGACGAGGATTTCAAAGTAACAATTATGATATTATCTCAATGGGTAATGTTAAATTAGCTACTAGCAATTAATAGCTGGTTGACCAGTAATAATATTAACCCAACTACTTTGAGATAAAGAACATATAATTCGAAAGTTCTTGTTAGCATTTATAGGTTACGTTCCTAAAAATCAAAATTCAGCTAATACTGTTACTCGAAAAATGAATCCTCATGCTTGAAGTCAGCAGAATAGCTTTCGCAGACTGAAGCTTTCTGGTCCGCGATTTTCATTTTCATGATGAAGCTTCCTCCACTAATCCTCCCCAAGCAAAATTATGAGGAATACGATCAAATATATACTTCGGTACGTAACGCACACTGAAATATTACTATGATCAGCAATTTCTCTTCATCAATTCGAGTAACAAGAGTGATTGCGCGTTGATGATCAACGACACACGGTTATCTTGCACAGGGACAACCCTCTCGCAAAACTTATTGTTGACTGGCTTCCTACCTGAAAATTTGTCTATTCTTGCTTTAGAAATCGAGGATCTCGACGCTTTAGCTGGCGGTAATGCTCTCGTAGGCAGAACATTAGAACGAATTCCCGGAGCAACAACTTCTGATAAGGAACTGCACCATGTCAGTCATAGGCATTTTGCTCAAGACCAGTTTAGGAAGGGCTGGCCTCACGAGTACTTTCATACACCTTTAGGACGTGTGACCAATTTTAGTCCCGGACAGGGCCGACTTGTGAGATGTGCCATTGTTGAAAACTCTTTTGGGATCTACAACCGCTCCATTATCACATCCTGCTGGTTACCACTTGCGCGCTGCCACAATGTGGCCTATTGTGCTCCATGGTGGGTGTCATAGTGGGCAGCACTAAAATCCAGACCACTATACGTGGAATTTGTTTCATTCAGCCAACTAGGCGGGCGGGATGTTATTCATTTATTTGATGTTATTTTATTTATTTTAAATAACCTTTGGGTTTCATGGCTGACTAAATATTCTTCACTCAATGATTATTCTTCTAGAAATTTTTCTTCTGTTTTAAGTTGCATACCGTACTTTTCTCTTTAGAGTCGGTACTCAGATAGTAGCGTGGTGTCTGTTTGTTGAGCAAGCTCGGAACCCTTTTCCTGGCAGTTCAGTGTCAATCAAGGTTCTGACAAGAGTAGTTACTTCGATTATTGAAAAAATTTAAATCAAGTGTGCTATTCGAGGCGATGCAGTATTTGTGTATTTTGCATCTAAAGTCAGTATTTAATTTTGATTTCTGTTTTTGTTAAGTGATTTTCCTAAACGATCGTTTTCTGGTGTTGTGGGAAGTGACGAGTCGGATGACGTATGACTTCCGGTTGCGTCGGGATTTACCTTTGGTGGAAAATCTTGGTCGTAGCTTCCAGAGGAAGCTTTGCCAATTTTCTAAAACAACCAAAAAACTCTTTTAGGTACAAATTGCTTTGTTGTATCGATTTAGGGACACCTATAATTGATAACGTAGATAAGGTATTTAGAAGCTGATCGGTTACTTTTGTCGGATCGACTTCCTTCTCTCCGCCACACCACTCCTTGGTTAATTCAGCAACTTCGGCAATTCACTTATAATATAATGGACATTTTCACGACAATCGGTACTCCACGTGCATTACAGTTAGAAAGTGGAAGGAAATTTTCAAATCACGTAATTAAGTTAATTATGTGATTTGCAAATTTCCTAGCGGTGTCTAGCGTCCTGGAAATCCTTGAAAACCTGGAAAAATCCTTGGATTTGTTTTTACCTCGATAAAAACTGGACAAAACCTTGAATAATATTTATGGTCCTGGAACTTGTAGTCCCTTAAATCCCCTCCCTATTTTCCGAGGGCAAGTTTTTATTTTTTTTTCAAATTGAAAAATATACTTATAGTCGCTATATAAAAACAGTTCTCGAAACCCATTAAATATCAACAACAAATTTCTTAAATTATTTTTTCGTAATTGGTTAAATTGTTCTAATTAAACTAACTTTATCAAAATTTAACTACTTAATATCTCGAAAGCAACTGTTTGTTTTTCGTTTTAACTTAAAATTGTACTTTTTAATGCCCTCGACAACCGAGCTAATTTTAATTTAAGATTCCTGTCACGTTGAGATTGTAAATTTTTACGTTCTATTGCTCGAATCTGGACAACTTTTTCTAATCATACATTTTTGAACTCAAATCAGAAATACTTGAGCTCGGGAGTATGGTAAACTTCTACTTTATCTTTTGTACAATAAGTGACAGGTTTCCAAATAATTTTAAACCAATTTGAATTTCGTTAAACAATTACTATTTGCTTAAACTAAAAAAATTCGCTCTATAAATAGAGGAAATATATTATTTTTCGAGATAAACAATGCAGTTGATGAAATTTAAGAGTAATATTTCATTTCGATTCGATTAAATGGAGCATTCTAACTCTATCCTATTATATAAGTACTTGATAAAAAAGTATATTTGTTTGCCGAAAAGTCAGTATCATTGGAAGAAGCAACTAAGGATTTGGAAGAACATCCCAACTTGAATTTGTGTGTGCAGTGTCTGGAAAATACTGCAGTTTAGCTAATTCGTGTGAAGTATGTGGACTGCTTGTTCATTTTATTTATTGGTTTACGGCGGCAGTTGTGAATGTAGATTACAAAAGTAGAGTAGTATGCAGTCTTTGTGAAAAGAAGATACCCAAGAGATATTCAAACTTATATTATGAACGTAGGAGATGAAATTTATGCGTTAGGTATGAAACAAGGAATATTTAATCAAAAATATGTTAGAAGCTAGTTTTCCTCTTTCAATGAAATATTGGTTAATGGAGACTTAATTCCGACAGAAAAAATAGCATTGCAGACTCTATGCAGAAGTCAGTCAATGACAGCAGGATAATGATGCATTCGGCGTTATTAAACTAAAAAATGTGTTTCGTTCATGACGTTTCATTCATATCAATTTTCTTATACAATTCTTTATACTCTTAACTTCTAATTGAGTAGCGTATATTATGTGTATCAAGTACATCCATCTATAAATGATTTCGTTTTTTCTAAACTTTTGCTTAAATAGAAAACTGTATAGAATCTGTATATACATACCTGGCCAGCATATCCTGGACAATGCACCAACTGGCCGGCTAGTTCGCACTCCTTTCCAACTCCTCACACTCCTCCAATCAGTGTTCCAAACTGGCATTCCCCTTCCCGCATAAGTCATTCATCCTTTTTTGTCTAGAAACTCAAAACCTTTTAAAATCCCCCATGCACCCACATCTCATCCTCGCTACAAGCTCCTGGCTTTCTTTCTCTTTTTCCTCGCACAAACATTTTGCACTCTCTCTTAGCATAATCCACTCATAGTTCCTTTTAAACCTTGACCCTCATATTCTCTCCTTCCTTGCTGCTTTCTCTTCCTTCATGCAGTTTTTCCTAATTATCATATATACCTTCCTTACACGTGAAACCCTCTTACTTCATCCATCTGCAGACCATTCTGCCTAATCGTCACACTTACCCTTATCACTCCCTCTTTTATATGACTCTCCACTCCGCCATTCCTACGAAACAGGACGCCCAGGTACAAAAACTCTTTCATTACTTATAAGGCCTATCCCATCCAGTTTCACTTACCTTCCTTAACCCTTAATCTCATTTCCGGAACCCCATAAACTATTTTTACATTCAGCTCTGACCTATTTTTATCCAGGTATCTTCTTAACCTTTCCAACATCTTCTTCAGGGCCTTCTTGTTTTTTGCTGGAAGCAGTACACGCATGTCATTTGCATGCACGAGCAGCCATATCCTCAATAAAATACACGTCTTATATCTTTTAATTTTGAAATTTTCTGTAGTATCTTACTACATATGTTACATTCAAAGTTTGACTGACCCAGCACATTTTACTGGTTTAAATCGATTAATTAATTTGTTGGGTTGAATAAGAAAATCAAAGTTTCGAGAACAGTAAAAAGAGCTTTTCTCTAGAGAGAACGAAAGCAGTCTAATGAAATGCATGCACCCTTATATGGCAAATGCATTAATGTTGCTAGAAACACTGTTCCAAATGTAGAATGTTGTCCAATAATATACCTGTCTCTTGAATCTAAAGTTCCAGAAGTTTCTAGACTGCAGAGTATTGTTTTTTATGTTATTTTCAAAATAAATAAATTCAGGAATTTTAATTAGACTTATCATCTACAAGAAAGCAATATAGAAATATTGGACAAAACAGAATGTCGCGCATAGCCCTTCGTGTAAAATTTCATCTACAGGCCTATATCTTTTGTGCAATAAACGAATTGTTTATCTATAGGGAAGTAATAAATCTTCCTCGGTTTTCTCATAATGAATAACCTTGAGACTGTTTACATAAATTCGTTTCTTAAAATTGCGTAATATTATTATTCTGTAACGAAGCTCAGCAAAACATTCGCGATTCCAGCCTGACGCTTATACACATACACGCATCCACGCACACACAGTCACGAACTAATACTAATTGGTCCAGATCTCGCCCTGCGTACCTACTAAAGCCAGCTCATCTATCTACTAATTGCTATCTACTCTGGACCTTAAATGTAATCGAAATAAGTATCCAATGTCCGGCTTGTAATTCGTATCCCAAATCCATCTTTCTGTTTTTTCCAGAAACCTCCCTGCCTATCTACTTATATTTTATTGGAAATTGATCATTTTTCATTCCTTTTCAATCATCCAACTATTCGTTATAATAAATATGTCATGACATGAATATAAATTTTCATATCAAAAGATAAACTGTCAACGTGTTTGTCAAAAAATACTGATTTTCTTATTAGATAATAATTTGTTTTAACTACTTTTGGTTGTACATGATAATGCCGTATATCAGAAATATTTTTTCGGCTTTAGTGTGAAAGAAAGAGATTAATTAAATACAAACAATTAATGGTGACACATGAGATAGCGACAAGTATATATCCATTAACATTTTTTAGAATATTCATCAGTTAGACACTTGGCGACATTCTTCATAAGTGGCTTTGCTTTGTTTTAAAAAAATGAGCAGCGTCAATGGTATTCTATATTTCATTTAAGTATTTATTTCCAATCATGTTGGCAGCTATAATAATATCTGTCATTTAAAGTGCACTGTTAATTGCAGCAGATTTATTTTTGTATACGAAATCCTTGATTTTAAAATAACTGATTTTTTTGAAACGTACAGTGCTCTCTAAATTTATACATTAGTGATATTTTACTGACATCTAGAGAAATTTTACACATCTAATTTCAATAAGGGTAAAGTGATCCAGTAATCATCAGTGAAAGGCTGCTAATTTGATTATTCCAAACATTAATAATAATTCTTTATTAGAAAACAAATAATTTCTTAATTAAAATATATACATTTATTTGAAAAGTGTGTATAATGATAAGAAGAAAGGTACAGAAATAGCGTGACAAATAGGAACACCTGTTAAACAGCAGTTTATATTTCCAACTTGTCAATATGCTGTAACCTACTTCTCCAACACAACGTATCTAAAACAATCCTATTTATCATGAATAATATATGCCGACGGTTCGCAAATTTAATCTGAAATATGAAGAGAAACTATATCAATATTATATTGCTAGGTATGTGTTAAAAAAATAATTGAAAATAATAGATAAGAGCAGTTCACTGATTGATTAGTGTTCGAAATCACGGAACGATTTGTAAATATTTAAACTAAATAACTTTAGTTAAATAAACTTGCGGTTTTTGTTTTATTCTATTCGTAAGTTGCTAAAATATTACTATTTCACTTGTCAAACTGCATAAAAAAGTTAAATTATGTAGAAGAATGGCTTCTTTGCTCATTTATATAGATAATTTTTATATATATAAATGATTAAAATCGAATTTATCACGACCTAATCCATTCTAAATCAGACAAACATGTATACTTCCAGTCGTAGAATATCTTGGTGATAAAATTAGGTGATACGTATTTTTCGACTTTTGGTATCCGTTCGTAAATTTTCAACAGGTTTAAAATTAACAAAATAGAGTTTATTTGACTAAATACATAAAGGAAGTATTTTCACAATAACCCCAACTGGCTTTTTTACTATTTAAAAAAATGTTACTTCTAAAAAAAAACTATTCTTTTTCATGTGTGCTAAATAATTCTAGTGATCATAAGAATATTTTTTTTATATTCTTTAATTCCTTAAATTCTTGCTTCCCATTTATAAACCAATTTCCTCTTTCTAGTACTATCAAATAATAAATTAACTTTTCCTATTATTCTACTGAGCGTATGTAACATCTACCTTACGGCCTTTATAGTGTTGTTTAAGAGAATAAATTCTATCTCCTTCAAACTCTTTAAGAATTTCTTCCCTTTATATTCAGTATCTTGTCTTTTGATTTTATTCCGCGCTTCCTAGCCATTTCCATCATCATAAATTCTTCTTTATGTTCTTCCAGCAGTTCTTTATCTCCTCTGATTTCTCCTGCATGTTTCCTTTCACATGAATACCCACTGTCGTCCACCTCAAACTTCTTTTATTCTCCGAGTTAGCATTTTGACCATTTCTTCTGTAAACTCTTGTTCAACTTTCCCTGAATATCATTCACCCCTACGTATCAAGCCAGGTTGCTATTATTACTACTGTACTATTCATTTTTTCTTATCATCGTCCTAATTCCATCGATTTAAAAGAAGATGGTAACCCTCACACAAAGTTATAAAAAGCTTAAGAAAGAATTGGGGTTTGTTTGGAAAACAAGTTTCAAAATTAAAATACTAGTAACTTCACAGAAAAGTTGTTCCTAACATTGGAAAGACGCGTTTCGCCTTAAGTCCTTTAAAAAACTAAAATCTTTATCGAAAAGATTTTCTATGACTTCAAGCATACCTATCTATCGGATTTTTAATGCATTAGGTCCTAGTTAAATAAATTTAATAATTGCTGCAATAATTGTTTATCTATTTTGTTCTTACTTGTAGAAGCACCATGGCCATCTAGTAGAGATTCCCAAGAAGAGGCCGCAAATCACCCTCCTCCCATTCAACTTAATATTCAACATTTTGAAAGTTATGTACATCCTGGTCAGAGTTACCGATTGCGAACCGGATTTTGGCAAGTAGCGACAGATGAGAATCAGGAATACGTCATTGGAATACTGCTGGATAGATATTTATTTCCATTAACGGCTCCTAGAGCGGATCTCAATAATAATTTTGGAAGAGTTAAAATACGAATCGATGGAAATGATGCCGACGTCACTGCACCAATATCGAGTGAGGATCCGCTGAATCATCTGCTCTTTGAGAAATACGGATCACAAAACATTCGTGTAGCTAAGATATAATAAATCCGCAAATGAATCAATTAAGAATATACATGAACAGAACTCAGCGGTTACGTACCTATTTTTTAAATAAGGAAAAATGTTTAGAGTGACTTAATCTATTATGATTAATATTGTATTTTCATGAAGAAATTATTTGTCAAAATTATGTAACTAGGATGAACTTGAGATACAAAATATAATGTCACTTTAAAGTATACACATGGTCATTTTTTAAGCGTATCCACCTAAAACATTTCTTTTTCTTCGATTAGTTACAAAATGAGGCAAAATGTGGTCTTTTGGAAGGTTAGTTTATAAGAGAAAAAAATGTATTTAAACAAATATTTCACGAGGAGAAGGACACATTTTTGAAATTTGTGCGATTTGTCTGTTCTCGTATAAAATTGAGAAAACCCTTACTTATACAATTTGGATAGATTTTTCGTACGGTTTGTAATGCTTTTTCGTTTCGTTAACCAAAAAAATGGTAAAACTGGAATGAATTTAAAATGTAACCGATTCGTAGCGTGAGTTGGAAAAGACGCAACAATATATATTATGATTTTATTTTTAAAAACTGCCCGTCCGGCGGGCACATTGTCATCGCGCGCTATGCGCGCACCTCGCCTGGGACGCGCGATTGTTGGTTCTCAAGCTTTGCGCTCGATTTGGTTTTTCGCTCGCGCTACGCGCTCAGACTTTGTAAGTTTCTCACATTCGTGCATTCTCACTTTTGCGCTCGGTCTTTCTGTTTCTCACACATTTTTACCCAGACCTTTCAAAATTAAAGATCAACGAATTGACATTTGTAATTTTGCGACTATGAACTTTCATTTTTTAAAGCTCTTTCGGCATTAGCGAATACATTCACATCAGGTATCTCGTGCCAAACATGTCTAATTTTCTACATTATGCTCAACAATTTTATATCAAATATAATACATTTTTTATGTATCTCGGCCTAGGATTAGATATTGTGAAATAAAGTACAAATGGTATTTACCATGATTAATTTAATATTCGTTTCTTATTTTGCGTTGAATTTTATTATTAGGTGCGTTGAAACATTTACCATTTCAATAAATTTATATCATTACAATTCATAATATGCATGGAAATTGAAACATTCTTATTCTTATTGCCTTGTTACATTCTCATTTAGAGGAGATACTAGATTTCTGTAAAATTGGACCACCCCACCCCGATTTTTGTCAAATGTCCACTTTTTGAGACACTCTGATCCGAAAAAACAGGTTTTTACGAATGCGTCTGTCTTTCTTTATATATGTGTGTATGCATGTATGACTACAATGACAAATACAACAAAGGCAACGACGACAGACAGATATCGACGTAAAAACTATTTTTTCTGACTCTGGGGGTCTCAAAACCTAGACATTTGATGGTATCTGTAAAAATTATTTACATATAAAACCAATACCTTCTCGTTAGGATGATAATGTGAAAAGCCAACTTTTTTAGATAAAACAATTATTTAAGAATTTAAAATTACTTTTCGTGGCCACGTGGGTGTATGCTTGGGGTACCAAACTCACATAATTGATACATATTACTCTCCACTGGTATATCGTCTACAAGGACTATAACTTTCCAGTATCATTTTCGTAAACCCACAAAAATTATTTTAAAACCCTCAAAAAGTGACTTGCGGAAACACACCACCCAAGCCCTCGTTCTACGCGGTGTAAAGCAATTTAGAAAAACATTTTTAGCATAGTCTGAAATTGGTGATTTTAAATTTGAGTACTTTAGACTAAATGCAATTTTTACAGGGGTTGTGCATTACCCCTAAAAAGTTACTGGCGTTGACAATTTTTTAAACCAAAATTAGGAAAAATAGATAACAGCATTTGACCACGTCTAATATTGTGGGTAATCGATTATGGAAATAAAACCAACCAAACACCAGGAATAATCTAAATAAGCTTTAAACTATCAAAGATATGTTTTTTTTGAATTTAAAGTATAAATTAGAATTTAGAGAAATAAGCACATGAATATGTACTAAAATATTTGTTTTTTATTAAAATAATTTTATTGCACTGTCATTGAAACTACGCAGTACCTATCGTTGCACAGATAAAATTCTTAAAGCAAAACAATTTTTCAGATAAAGCATACAGTTTCGCCCTTTAAAGCCACCTGAGCCTGGCTATTGAACCTGCGAGATTCGCACAAGAGAAGCTTAACTCAGAAAAATCAGTGGTTATTGAGGCAGCCCTCGAGACTAAGTTCGCCGGTGTAAAATCTGGTGACATTATCCCAAGGTTTAAAGACTGCCGTTTTAAAAACAACTGTCGTACCGTAATATGTTCAGGCGGTGTTTTCAGGACATGGCTCATCGATTCAGTAGGCGGTTTAAAATCATAGGAATAGGCAAGAATCAAATCCATTGATTCTATCGGTCTTTCCAAGCTTGCCAAGTTTATGGCATTGGCATCTGAAACTTCCGGAGAACCATCGTCCATTCTTAAAAGGTTGGTAGTCCAGAACCCTACATAAAAAGTAGAAGGTTAAACAATCATAGCTGCGAAGAATGATCCCAGCGTAACCCAGCTAGTCTTAAGTGCGGACCCTTCAGTGGTCCAAAGATCATGGAGGTCTACAGTAGACCGTACCTGGGAATCAGAAGTATCTAGATGAAAATATTGTCTAAACCGCAGGATCCCATAAGGATATTGGCTGTCAGGCTAAACTCATTTAATGCCCTGGAGCATAAGAGGAATGGGGACGTTTAGCGAATAGCAAGACGAATAATAACATACTCAAAAATTAGATAGGCCGACCGGCGTTTCTTGACATGCAAGGCTGTTCGAGAAGACAATATGGAACCTACGCTATGGCATGACAGAAGTTCAAAACGATCTTTAGACGAAAATCAGAGAGAGACTCCTACTATCATGACAAATGATTCAGACCAATTAGCCTAACTTCTTCCAATTTAAATAAATTAGAACAGGTGCAAATTTTTATTTCAAGGAGGATATCCTAATGGATAAACCCCTTCATAGTATTCGCATTGTCTCATAGATAGATAAATACACCATTAACGCACTTTATGCATTTACCTCCCGCATTCAGAAAGCAGGGAGCATATGGGATGTAGTAACTGGAGCATTTCTAGATAAAGAAAATTCATTCAGTAACACCCTTACGAATTCTATACAGAGGTGGATGTATTCCATGCTATTCGACTGGATTTTCCAATCATCGCTTTACGGTTTATTACAACTGTTTATAGTAATAATGGGTATTTTTTCATTCTATCTACTTTAACCATATATTTTTTTTCTAACGGAAGGAATGAATGCCGCGGCAAAAAATTTTCGATGTTCAAAAACGTAAAATAAGTTTGAAAGCATATGCTTGATTTCAAAGAATAATATTTCTACAGAAACTAATTCTGCAACATGAAAATAATAAGCATTTAAAGGTTTAGATAACTTTGAATCCGGCTATGTGGAAGTTATCGGACTTTTTAAAAAAATGCAACCTAAAAGTTTTAGGGGTTTGTAGTAAAATCATCTAGTAAATTTTATAGAAAAGTATTTTGAATTCATAAAATTAAAAGCAAATCATACTCTTTAAATCTGGAACAAGGAGATGAATAAATATTACGTAATTGCTAAGTAACCATACAAAATGTTTACTCGTATAATGGAAATTTCTGTGGAGATAAAAATATGAGATTCGTCATCAGCGTTAATTTGCTATCATAATGGTTTTTAATAATTATTTGACTTTCTAAAATAATGGGAAAAAGGTCCCAATTTCGAAAAAGCTGGCTAAAACTGAAACAATTTAAAACTAGACCTAAATTCATATTTTAAATAACAGAAAAATTAGAAAAATTAAACTAAACTATTTCTCAGATTTTTTATAAGAGTTTACGCATCAGACAGCTATAGAAATATTAATTGGTAATGAATATCTAGCATGGAACCGCCTACAATCTCTTAGTTTAAGTGAATTGGTAATCTATTAATAGGCAGTAGTAGTCGCAGCTTTTTTTTTTCTCACAATAATTCGGGTCTATAGTTTTTTTGGAGAAAACGCTTTATTAACGGGTCATATATAACACATTCAAAATGTTTCTTCGAACTCGCGGGGGAATCCGGTTTTTTTCAACATTTACAAAAATCATGTTTACGTGGACGGATGATTTCTATCGCATTTTATAGCAAAATGTCCAACAGAAGAAAGAAAGAGAACAAAATCATTAGAAAATTTTGCAAAGAAAATAATTCGCTGTCTTTGTTATGTTCCGAGTTATAGCATATTGAAAAGCTCCCATTTTTTCGATTTTCAGCGAAAAGTCGCTAAGTTTTTTCACAGTCGAGTAAATTTAGACTCAATTTGCTGTGATTCTAAAAAAGTACAATATTATAGCTCTTATAGGTCATAAGTTGTGACCCCTCAAAGTTGACCATTTTCGCCTGTTTTTAGGAGCAAAAGAGTGGAGTTTATTTTTTTCAAAATAAATCGCGTCACGTTTAGTTTGCGCTGATGATGTCGGAGGATCAAATAGAGTATACAAAAATTTACAGGAATCCAAAGAATAAGTCTATTCGCTCTATTAGTTTGGGAATTGCGAGGTTTCATAGATTCCATTTTTTTTTTGCATTTTTGACCAAAAACGGAAAAGTTTCGTTTTTTAAAAATACCTCGTTTCCTAATAAATGTCATACGAAAAAATTTGTATAAAGTAAATAAAAGTAGAGTCAATTTAGCTTAAGTTCAAAAAAGAGTGTACTAGCCCTAATAGGTCACGAGATATGACCTTGGAAAGTGAACTCTTCCTGCATAGAGGCACCTGAGCGTACCGTAGAGTAGAACTACGGCCATATTTCGACATTTTTGTCCCAAATAATTGTGTACAATTCATTTTTGATGCTTAATGCGTCTTGTGTAATAATAAACAAATAAATTTTTATAATAATATCTTGTCTTCACAACTATTGAATACTTTTTTTAGCACTTTTGTGGAAAAAAGTGATTCTAATTGATAGATAATGTAATATATATTCTTTTATTAATAAACTAATAATTTTTAATGATAATTGTTTATAACAATATCTTGTCTAAACCACTTTTGAGTACTTGATTGATTGAAAATGTAAGCTTCATTTAATATCAATAGACTCTAAGGCTCGCTTTCTTTTTGCTACGTGACCACATGGAAAAAACTTCATACATTAGCGCTCCCTAATTTAAAGTGCTCATAGTTGAGAATCATCTTGGTAGTGCTTGCCACTTTACCGTCTGAAAGTACCGCTTTAACGTTCCCATTATTATCTAAAAATTTGTGCAAGTTGGGTGCAACAGATAGCGGAATTGCTCTCGATGAGAGACATTCTTTTGTCGGTCCAATAATGCTATAATAATTTTTTTCAAAATCTGCGCGATTAGTTAATTCCGTATCTAATTCCTCATTTTCAATACAAGACTTAATCTGAGCTTAAACATCATCAAATGTTTCCCACAATGTTCGGACTTGTAATAAACGTAATTTAAAAATTTGTATGTGAGTAGAACCGTTGAACTTAGTAACTACTGTTTTAAAACGCGATAATTGTATTTTAATCTAAAAGCGTTTGCCTTGAAGTGATTTTAATGGTTCTGAGCCATTTTTCTTCATGCTGACTTAGATATAACAATGATGAGAAATTAGGAATGCGAAAACAAATGGATTAGACTTTAATAGTTCTGAGACTATTTTGCTTCGTATTGACTTAGATAAAAAGGATGAAAAATTAGGAAAGCGAAATCAAAGGGATCAGAAACTCGCATTGATTTGATGAATTTAACCTTTTTTTGTACATATATCCTCTTTGTGCTTTAATTCTTTCTATCTATCTAGAGTTTGATTAATATAGAACAGACGTCCTGAGTAATTTTAATCATTTTGTTGCATACTTTTTCTTTGATTGACGTTGTTCAGACTTAGAGGTTAATAATTAATGTTTTGGTTTTAATTAAATACGTGACTCAAAAATGCTTTCCCCATAATGTGCTTCGGATATCCAGTGGGTTCCGGCTCAAAGGACCGAAATATTTTTAATCCTTATTGCTTCTTTGACAAAATCTTAATTAGTGCCTTTGATATAATTTTTTAACTGATTTAATACAAATATACAGATAATATTTGAGTTTATTTGATACTCGCCGTAAAAATTATTAATCAAATTAGTGAAGTTTACATAAGTAAATTTCTACCCAAAGGAGAATTTCATAACAAAAATAGTTTCCAAATTGACAGAATAGAGACAACTGAAACCAGTATTACTAATTGTTTTTGGCACAGAAAAGTTCTCGGATATGGGGCATAGTAGAATTCCAGGTCACTTAATTAGCCAAAATTGTTGAGCGATGGAGAATTTGATATCCCTAATAGTTTTCGAGTTTCGCATACCCGAGTGGTGGTACGGGCCATCAACGCAAAAGACCCTAAAACTTACAGCTCCTCAGCAACCTATGTAGCGTAGTTTCGAATAGACGTTTAGACGAATGACAAAAAAAGGCGAGCGCGACTGGCAGTGAAGGCGATGATAAAATAAAAGGAGAGGCAAGGGACAATGATTTATAAAGGGACAAGGATAACAAGAAAGTGTAAGGGATGAAATGAGAAAGGTGAGAAAAAATGGGAAGAATGGGATAACCACTGGATGTTGGAGAAAGACAAGGTCTCGGATAAGCTAGAGAGTACATAGAATAGACAGATAGAGGTTGATGAACAGTAAAATAGTGAGATATAACTGTAGGAAGAACGTCTAAGAAACCTATAAATCAGATATAAGCATATGGTGAAACAAACAGAGAATGAGAAAGTAGTAAAAGGGAATGAAAAGAACGTGCACAGTGAGGATCAGACATTCCACGGGAAGAAAGGGCGAAGAGGAAAAATAAGTTAGTAATTAAGGTATTAAAAGTGGAGAGGGAAACAGGTGAAGCGGAAATTATATATCTTATGAAACATTGGAGTTAAGTTTAGGGTAGAAGTAATTGGCAGAATAGAAAGAACGAATGTAGGAAAAGAAGAAATGCTTCTAGTGAAAGTGGGGAGTTAGGAGGAGAAAATGAAAATTATAGAGAAAAAAATTATTAAGAGAAAGAAAGGAAAAAAATGAAGAAGATTTGACATGGATGGAGAGGAAAAGAAGATCGCAAATAGTGCAGAGGGCTTGGGTAGGGAGGAAAAAATAAATAAAATTTTTAAAAAACCGCTTTTATTTAATGCTTTACTAAATCTCCTCCACGCTTTTATATTACTGTCAGTTGTTATTATTTTTAGACTTAATACATTTTATTCATTTAAAAAAAGTTTTTTTCATTAGTTCATGTGTGAAAAAAATTACTTTTCACTTTTTAGTACGTTTGAAACGCGGTAAACGTTAAATAAAAGCCCTCTTTCAAAAAAATTGTATTTATTTTATTTTCTACTTTTTAGTTCTATTTTTAATTAGTTTTGATTTCAGGAAAGAAAAGAATGTATAATACGCATACATTCTGCATTGACACCGTTAATTATGTACAACTTTTGATTTCAGGGAAGAGAAAAATGTATAACACGTATATATATTAAATAACACAGTTAATTGGAATATACGCGTGCCATAAGTTTTTCTCTTTCCTGAAATCAAAATTTATGCTATTTGCGCACATTCTTGTGCATTTTAAAATAATTATTTATTTGCATAGAAAAATTGTTTTTCAACCGATTTTCGATTAGCAGATTTGATTTATTGCCGACATGGAAAATATGCTATGACACACCGAGAAGGGTCCGCACTTCTCGGTAGTGTCGTGATATTGATAGCATCACTACACTGATCTGAATATATATGAATATACATTAGGATCTTAATTTGACCATTACAGTGATGCTACCAACGACCCACTAAAAACCACCACCCTTTCTCGTTGGCATAATTCCCCCCCGAAACCGCTTTCCTATTACTTCAGGGGGGGGGGGGGCTGCCGTTCTGCAGCCGTGCCTCGGCTCTTCTCTTTTTTCCCAGCTTGGGCTCCTTCTCCATATTATGGGCTTTTTGTCGGACCTGCCCAGCTACGTTGTTATCTTGTGCGTCCGGGAGGCTTTTTCGAAGAGGCTGCCTTCCTGTACATAAGCCCTCAGATTGCCTCTGAAGGGCTTTCTCGTGATGCTGACCTTCACCTTCCCCACCGGTCTGTTGCCGAAGTGGCTTCTTACGGCCGCTTCGACTTTCTCAGCATCAACAGTTGAATCGAGGTCCAAGACCTCGACCTCGGTGCAGGGCACGAGCTCGCGCACGTTGCCCCCCTCACCAACTACCTCCTTGATGGCTGCTGAGAACTCAACTCTGACTTTCGTTGCAGGACTGAGCTCCACAAGCATATCTCCGCTTCTAGTTTACCTGACCCCGCTGACTTTTACGCAAAGGGCATCAGGCCTAACTTTGAGCTTGAGGTCCTTGAGGACCTTTGCGTAGTTCAGACCCTCAGCCGGTTGGATAAGAACCGCCTCGGGCCTTGCTCGCCTCTGCATCCTCCTCTGCCTCCCGGTATTACCGGATGCGGATAGCTCCTTTCTTTCTGTATAATGAGGGGTCGAGGTTACTGCCGTAACCTCGCGAGTCCTCGGCTTCCTAATTTTTGGCTTGGTAGAGCTCGCCTTCACTGGACTCAGCGTGGTCTCCCTCTCTCGCTTCCTATCGTCGGCAGTGGGAGCTACCATGGCTTCTTTAGTCTGAGTGAAGCTTTGCCATGTACTCTTCCTAGCCTTTTCTTTCTCCTTTCTGCACAATACTCTAATCCTGGCAGTTTTGCCAACATTTTTAATGAGGTCCCTATAGATCCCCTCGCTCTTCATGGATCTATCACGCTCCTCGGCTTTTTAATTGTAGGCCTGGAAGAGCACGCCTCCACTGGACTCAGGGTGGTCTCCCTCTCTCGCTTCCTATCGTCGGCAATCGGAGCTACCACGGCTTCGTCAGTCTGAGTGCAGCTTTGATTTGTACTCTTCCTAGCCTTTTCTTTCTCCTTTCTGCACAATACTCTAATCCTGGCAGTTTTGCCAACATTTTTAATGAGGTCCCTATAGATCCCCTCGCTCGTCATGGATCTATCACGCAGCTTCGTAACTAATTTCTTTGTTTCTTTTAGGCCGTCCCTAATTGAAAGCCATATGTTTGCCTTTGTGCGACTGAAATTCCGCAGTTCTGTTATTTTCTCCTCTAAAGCGATGAGGAAAAGATGCTGCTCCATTAATGTCGCCTCCATCTCCGCTACGCCCCTCTTATTGACAGACTTCTCCCCTTCCTTCGCCACGTCCAAAGGACCACCCAACACCTTACAAACGCTCCGGTTCACTTCTTTAACTTCTTTTTGTAAATAATAATGCTCCATAATGTCCTCACGCGTAGCTAGGGGAGTAAGGTCCACCCCCGCAGAGCCCCGCATGCGAGGGTAAGGTCTATATATCCTAGGAGGCGACCTGGTATCCTAGAGGCACCGTTCGAGACACCACTCCCTAGTGCTACTCAGTCCTCGGCACGGTTGTTAACGCCTTGACTTGGGGTTCTAAGTGTGTTTGGTCCGCGAGACGTATTTTATTCCCGCCTTACCCTCTGTTTCCAGCGAGCATTCCCCTATCCGCCACCTGGGGACGCGCCAAGTAGGGGTATCACCTCCCCTCCACTATAGACAACCGCAGTTGTACTTGAAAATAAAAGAGTTTAAAAAGGAACAAATTTTTTTGATAGGGAGATACAGGTTATGAATAAATGTGGAGTAATCGTGCTGGGACAAAGAATTAAAAGAAATAAGGTAAAAGGAAAAAGTTTGGAGATAGGTAGGGGAAGGAAAGGCGAAAAAGTGTCTAGAGAAAAATCAGAAAATTAAGGAGGGCGGATGGGAGGAGGAATGAAAGAAACATGAAAATAGCTTTCGGAAATGTGTCAGAATTAAAGGACAAGAACAAAGGATTCTAGGGTGAGTAAGAAAATTTGGTTGTGATTATGAGTGAAACCTGGGTAAATGAGAAGGGCTGGAAGGGGATGAAAAGGTTTTTACCCAAAAGTCTATATGTGGACGTTGAAAGAAGCAGGAAAAGAACACGATAAAGAAAGAGTGATGGACGGCATGGTCTTAGGAGTAAGAGAGGAATTAGCAGTAAAAGGGAGCAAAATCGACACATGGAGGCCAAGGATGGAAAAAATGGTAAGAAAGATTATGTTTTGGAAAGTCAAAATAGCAGTGGTTTGTGTACATTAAAGAAGAGGGGAAAAGACAAGTTGGAGATTGATATGGAGGTAGATAGAGGAAAAGAAGCAAAAATTGATTTTGATAGGAGGGGACTTGAATGTCTGGATTGGCAAACAATGGGGAGGGATTTGGGATAAGGTAAATAAGCCCTAAATAAGGAGCTTAAACATAGGGAGACGGACCTGGAGGAAAGGAAGTTACTAGACGCGGCAGGAGAAATTAAAACATTTATATGCAATAGGAATATAAACGAGGTAATATAATATAATAGGTAATATAAAAGTACTTGACTGAAGAAAGTATGCGGCATATGATAGGGAGCATGAAGGTGAAGAATTAGGTAGGGGTAGATAAATTAAAAGACCTTAAACAAAAAATAGAAAAGAAGAAGGTAAGTTATGAAACAGAGGGAAGAGTAGACTCGTTAATTAAAAGTTTTATGGAGTCGATTGAGAAGGTAAGGGATGAATAAATATTGAAGAAGAAAGAGAGACTGGTGGAGAAGGGAGAAAAGTAGAAGATGAGAAGATGCTGAAAAGAAAAAGACAAAGGGGAAAGGTGGAATACAGGTGGAAGTAGAGAAAGCGATCAAAGATGGTAATGTGTGGGATGTGATAAATAGGGATAGATGGGAAAGGAAGCGCGTGAGTCACAAAATACAAAAGGATGAATGGACGGATTATTTTAAGGCTCTATTAGAGAGAGAGAGAGAGAGAGAGAGAGAGTTAAGTAAGATCAAGGGGAAAAATGGAAGGCTAGTTCAAGGAGAAGTGGAGGAAGGGCACGAAATAACAATAGAAGAAGTGGATGAGCCAATAAATAAGTTTAAAAGAAACAAGGCAACATGAGAAGATGTAATGGGAAAAAGCGATGAAATATGGAGGAGAGGAGCTAGGGAAGAAATGTGGAAGATTCGCAACAAGGTCTGGAAAGGAGAAGGGTGGTCAGAGGAGTGTATGACAGGACTCGTGGTACCCATTGTCAAGAAAGGGCAAGGTAATAAGACAGAAGAATACAGAGGGATTATTTTCATGCCAGTGGAGTATAAAATTATGCATAAATCTTTAAGAAAAGTTTAGAGAGACAAGACCTACGTTCTTAACTACTAGGTTAACAAAAATTTATGGATAAAGAGAGAGGAACTAGTCGCATTGTTCGTAGATTTCAAAGCAGCGTTTGACTCATTGAACAAAAAAGTATTATAGCAGGCTATCAAAAAGAGGGGTGTAGAGGAAAGGTTAGTGGAGATGATAAAAGAAATTTCTACTGAGACCAGAATTAGGGTGAAGATAGGAAAGAAAAAAGGGCAGATTGTCTGGACAGAAAGAGGTCAAAGGTTAAGGGTGCCTGTTGAGTCCACTATTGTTAGTATGCTGCTAGCCGACTTAGAGGAGAAGCTAAAAGAGAAATCAACAGGAGGCCCTTAAACCCGTAAAAGAAAGATAGTAAATCTTCTTTTTCTTTTGACTCTTTTTATATCGTGCTTTGTTTGGCCTAAGCTCCTCATTTTGTGCCTACCAATCATGGCAAAAATTTAAAACATCGTATTAAATTAAGTTATAACATCCTAATCTCATCAGTCAGTTTAGGTAGGCTGTGGCTACGCTGAAAACCTGAATTTACCCCAGAACAAGTTTAAAAAATAATAATAATTAAATAAACCCCGAAATTGCAGAAAATACTAAGTTTTGTTTCGTAAAGAATTGTGAAAAAATAAAACCAGTTTTTGACCGATCGTTTATTTAAGTCTATATTCTATATCTGCTAGATACAATTTATATGAATCATTTCATTAAAAATAAGACTTATAATTATATAATAGGTGCAAAATGAGAACTCCTTAACCCGCAATTTTAACAGTTAAAATGGGTTTTAATTAGCCTATTTAGAAAAATATTTTCAATGAGGAAACCTCTCAAAATAATACCTTGGGCTCTCTCACTTCTCTAAGTAAGGATTCGTATGATTTTCCGGGCGCCCTTCCCCTTAAAAAAGTGTTATATGCTTAACAAATGCTTCTTAATAATATATAATATACTTTGTACAGACGCGCATATTTTATCAGAAGATAAACTGCTATCGTATCTTACGAAAAATTAATAATCCTTTAATGACATAGGAAGATATGTCCCTCTAAATTGTACATATCACTACCATAAATCGCTATTATCTTTTCGACTTTAGTATGGAAGTCCAAATTTTAAAAAGTAAAGAATATTTCAGAATGATAAACAAGATAACGAGTAATATATTATGAATTTTCAAGAATAGTCGTTCCTCATATTCTTATTGAAATTGTAAGCAAGTGGTTTCCTGTGTTACAATAAAACGAAGACCTAGAATAGTATGCTGTATTTCATATTATCGGGTTTTCCTAATCTTATTGGTAAATATAACATTTACAATTGAAAGTGCAGCTTAAGTTGCATTTAACTTATTTTTCATTATAATGATTCAAATAAAATCATTCTTTTTTTACGATCGCACAGTGTCATGATATTTATATTACGTTAGTTTACCGGCTGCTGCGAATTTCTTTACACAATTTTATAAAGGAAGTCACGTTCAGGCTCGCTGTATACAAATAAACTTTCTGTATTCCTCAAAGAATTCTAAAGATTCGTAAGGATCATACATGTGCGATATAAAATACATTATGTCCTGATAAACCTCTTAAACGAGAATAAAGCAACGCTTTTGCAGCATGGTAACGTAAGGAGGAGAAAAGGGTATGACTTCAGCAGTGAATAATAAAAGTTCTAAATCTGTGAGCTTATATTTTGCTTGGGGTATCAGTTTAGAATATAGGCTCACAAGAATTACATTTGCTGTACCTGAAGACAGGACTAGGGGACCCCGCAGGATGTTGTTGTCCTCAAAACGAATCCGTTGTCCAAACTTTTACGTAAGTCAGGGTTTTAAGAAGTTAAGCCAAAAATAAAACGCTGCCATTTTCAGCCATATTTGAAACAATTTAATATTAACGCCGATTTTTTATATTAAAACTGCTTGCGCTGTCATTTATTAATCATTTTTACTTTTTAATTCCGCTTTTGATATTTACGAACAGATTCCTTTTTCTTAACAGTCAGGGCAGTCTATCTGGACCCTGAACAGTGCCCCGATAAATTTCGACACTCAAAACTCCGATATATTAAATTATTGCTAACTTTGATACTTATGTGATTATTTTCTTTGTTATTTTATATGTATATAAATGATTAAAGTATCGCATATAACACAATTTAATGTTTCTTAAGAGTTACTACATAAAATTAAGGGGCTGTTCAAAAGACGCGTAATATCCCTTGGGGGAGGGGGCGCAAAACTCAAGCGTTTAAGCCTATGTTAAACTTACACTAAAGGTTATGAACGTGAACGAAACTTTGCACTAAATCAAATTCTATTCACATGAGAATTTTATTTTAGCGTGTCAATAGTTCATTTACACTTACGCTTACCGTCGCCACATTTGGGCTAAGAACATTTCCGATTTCCAAATTGCGGTCCTAAGAGTACTTTATTATCATCTGTGCTACTCTTAGAGCACTAGCCGCATATACTAGAACTGCATATTCTCTACAAATGTTTCTGTTGCGAACCATGTTTGTTATCAAATTTTCGTCACCAGCTGACAAAAACAACACAGCTAAGGGGAATGAAAAAAAGAAAGGTATAAGGGACTTATATGGAAGTTGTGACGGTTATAGTCTGTATATTCTGTTAAGCAAGTTGGCCTGATAATGGGTGCTATTTGAGGTGCCCAACTTTCAGTGGTTCATAACCTGATAAGCATCCATTTGTGTCAACAAAATGTTAAGACACTGTTGGGAAAAATGCAGGGGGCGGTCGTCCTTGGTTCGCTCAATGGCCTCAGGGTGAACGACACGTTTGCCGGATTATCTATTTAATATCTAATAAATCTAATTGATTTAGCCGAAGACTGTAAACACCTACCTCACATTCATGAGAGATAGCTACAGCTGGAATGTTACCGCAATTTCACCGGCAGCCGGCTCAACTTTTCAGAATGGCAACCGCTATTCCACCATGACACAACGAACTAGTAAAAGCAGCTGACAAACAAGCTGCACCTCGCTAATCCATCGCGCCTCTTCTGTAACCTCCCTGTTACTTCCGAAAATCCGTCCAAGCCCGAGGACATCAAGAATTTTAGAAGAGAGATTTATGACGTACCTTTGAATTAAAACACTGGAAATATAATTTGGTTTAAGAACCTTTATGAAAATATTATAGTATTTTAGGAGGAATATACACCAAAAGCCAGTGATGAGGTAAAGAAACCACTAAGGGGCAAGAACAACTAGACAGCTCTCGTTCTAGATGGTATAAGGATATTCAGGTGAAAGAAACTGTCTCCCGCACACCAACGTTAGGCTCTGATCCTCCCTTTATTTTTAAGCTCTGAAACGTTCATTTCGCAGTGACTGGTGGTAAGACGCACTTTACTCATATCCAAGAAAAGAAACTTTTTAAACCCAAGAAATTACAGAATAATAACTTGTCGAAAGAAGCGGATTAAGATATTTACATATATCATGAACGACAGGATTGCTTGGGCAACTGAACTTGCATGAAGGACGATTTACGAATAATGCTACACACAATAAGGTGTAACAGGCTGTCTGCAGAACCTGCTAATCGAAAGGAGCGTCTGGAAAGTTTCTGCATTCTATAATCGCAATCTGTGGATGATCTGGATTGATTACCGAAACCCTTTCGTTTCAATTTCCCGTTGACACTCTGTTGGAAAGCTAGAAGATTTATTTACACAACAAGTTATGTATTTATAGATTAAAGGCCATTTGGGGACCCAGATTTACTTTTATATCTGAAAAACATCGTTTGACAAGCAAACCCTCACCTTCCAGAGCAGCATCTTTCAGGAAGGAATCTTGTGCCAATATTCAGTTAAACAAAGGTCGACTTGAGGGTGTTTTAGCTTACAGTGCTAATTCGTGCATTAATACTAGAGAGATCTACCGATACCCAAGCGTGTTTAAAAGCCACACTCAGAATATAAAATCACTGAAGCAGAAAAAACATCTCTTTCGTCAGATTTAGTTTTCTAATCAGTCAGCATTGAACAAGATACAGGTTTCGACTTCTATATGGTCAGTGTCTTTATAAAATCTTTTATCATCGAAAATATGAGAAATCCTTTCTGGAAAATGGATATTTAAAAATATCTAGAAACTTTTCATTTTGCAACTAGCGATTTGAAAAAATCATAATCAGCATCTACACATTATCCGATTCTAATTATAGTTTTACTCGTTTAGAAAAGTAAAAGATTTGAAGGAGATTCATTAAAGAAACCTTAGCTTAATATTTAATTTAATACTTGATACTTCTCACATTTTCAACCTTTGTATATAAATGAGATGTTTTTGAAATCGAAAAAGTGCATCGATTCTTCTTCTATGGCACGGCGTGAACTCGCAAAAGCTAGTGACGCTTGCATTGTGACATTTCCTCTTCTCTATATCTGCTTCGCTTCTTCCACTGTCTTCTTCTCTACCTGTCAACACTCTCTCTCCCTCTCTCTCTCTCTCTCTCTCTCTCACCCTCTTTCGCTTACTCCCTTTCTCTCCATCCTTCGCGCTCACACTCACACTTATGCTCAGACGTCGCTCGTACACGCGCGTAAATGGATTTGCGATTTTCTATGTGATTAATAAAGTTTTATGTAATTGTCAAACGTGCATTTTAACTATTTTCTATGTTGATCTTGGATCTCATTTTTGTAGGAAAAACTTCATTTTCGCAAAAATTGCGTATATGATCTTGTTAAACACCACCCTTTATATGAATTAAAATATGATAAATTCTAGAATATTTAAAATTTAATATGCTTTTTGAAAATTGCGTTGTGAAATATTTGAAAAAAAATAATATTTTAAAATATTCTTTACATGGGAAATACAAACAGCTCAATCTAACATGTTTTTGATAATCGCAATTATGTTTTATGCAGGATGTCTAGAAAATAAATAGACCAATCGACCTAAATATATCATTTTGGTGAACTAACGAGTAGTTTAAGAAATTCTTATCAGAGTGTAAAAAGATGAGAGATAAAAAAAGGAAGAGGACTTGGAGGTAGCACTCTTTTTCTTTCCTATTGTTTATTCATTTATTTTACTTTTAATGGAGATATTGAAAAGTGTTCTGTTTAAATTTGATTGTCAGATTTCTTAAGTGTTAAATAGAAATTAGTAATATTCGTCTCAACATAAGTCTAGCATCTTTGTCAGATTGTAGAATGAGATAAAAAAATTACTTAAATATAATTAGGCTTTATTATCTTTATAATTCGTTCTGTATGCTGTTTGGAATTAATTAAATTTTACGAATATCAACATCATAAATCTCAAGTATCTGTGTGACTAAAGTGTTAAAAGTATACTTATGAAACATAAATAATGTAGAATGACTCAAGAGGTAGTGTCTAGTGTAACAACTACTAATAATCAATTCTGTATTATATTCATAAAACTGAGCAAACGCTTATTTTTAGAAATTTTTTTTTATAAAGCCAAAAAGAATATTCTTAAAAAGTATAGCAGTAGACTTCAATCGCTGATTTTAAAAACAATTTCTTACGCAAATAAATTAAAAATTCTTGAGATTATAAAATTAATTGCAAACCAACTTTACTAGCTGAAAATATTGACTGAGAAATTATAACATTCATTAATATTTTTTTAATAACTCATTCATTTTTTATGTTTACTCATTCTTCAAAAGTCCCTTGACCGATTTGGAATATTTTTAGGAACCTTAAACAGTTTTAAAAAATACGAATCTTCAAATTTGTTGGAAAGTTTTAATTTTTTATTTTTGTATTACTCTAACATGTCAATCGAATGCTCTTTTTGCCCAAAAAACTTTGATTTGTTAAATTATTTTAATAGTAAATCCAATAAGTAATCGCCTAATTATAGTTTTTTTTAAAGATTTGCCATTTAGTCAATTTTTAATATTTCAAATGATTTTATATGCTAGATCGAACATTATATTTACCAGCAGTTTTTTTACGATTAAGTAACATATAGGGCATTATTCCTGAACTGCACCAACTTTAAAAGTAATATCTTTCGATTGCCTTAAAATTTTTAAAGTTCGTTTGCCTATATGATAGTAGTATACCTATCAATTTATACACTTCTACTACCATTCATTCTCGAACTACAGGGGATGAGCTTTGCATCCCCCGGGCAAAGCGGGTATTTTCAAATGGTCATAATTTTTTTTAAAGTATTCGTAAACGAAAGTTTGTATGTTATGTAGTTATTTAAAAATATCCGAGCGAAACCCTGCATCGCGCGCTTCGAAAGGTTGGCCAGTTCTACCGGGGACTTTGCTGCATGCATGATTCTCCAGCGAAGCTGCACTAAATTCTTCATAATTTATTTAGTTCGCCTTTTTACGTACATTGTTTGCTTCTCTAAACTTGAGAATTTTGACTGTCTTCGGAAACAGATCATGTTCTGTTGCGAATGAAGTTTTTTTCAGTTGTAATTGCCCGTTCTCATTTGGAATAAATGCGTGGTATTTTAGAGTGCCGGGAATTGTAATTGCTTCAGTGAATCTAGTTTCTAGTTTTTTGGCAATCTCTATGCGATCTTCATTCGAACAGAAAGGATTTACTGTTTTCTTTAAATGAGTCTTAGACCATTCGAATAACTCCATCGCAGTTAGGATTGGATTCTGTGCTGAGCAAGTCTTTTCGAATTTCCACCAATCTCGTCACTTGGACCTTTTTGATGTGCAGTTGTCTGGAAATGTGTTTCTGCCGAAATCCCAAAATCTTTATTGTGATTTAAAAGATTTCTGAAGACATATTTATTTTTAAAATGATGCGCAGCTCCGTCTGTCACATAATAAATTTTGTTAACAACACTGAATTTCTTCCTGACGTACTCATTGATGAGCTTTTGAAATGTGTACACAGCTACAGTGTCATAACTTAAACATTTTGAGACGATTGCCATGCTAAAATGCTTCAGTTCGTTTCCATCTTTGTAATAAATAGCAGCTGTAAATATAGTTGCTTGATTATTAGTGTAGAGTGCTTCTATGAAAGCATCAGCGTCTGCTATTTCGGTATTCAAAGTGCTTCTATCAGTTTGCTCTTAAACTTGATATGTCACTGTGTCAAAACTATGCACGTCCAATAGATCACTTAGGTACTTTTTAAAATTTTCAATATCAGGACAAAATTCGCATTCTTTAAAATAAAAAGTGTCTGTGGGTCCACTGCACATGATTTCTTCAAGGCAGTCATGATAATCTGACAATTGTCTGTCAGCTCCCTCAGTTAAATGTTTAACATCAATCGCATTCTACATTAACTTTACATTTTCACGATAAACGCAGACACAAACATTGTGAGTTCCACTTACTCCAGCTAAAACACAGTGTTTTGGTCTTAGGTATGCGAATTTCGAAACCCTAATTTTCAAATTTGGATGTACCGCTATAAATCTGGCATATAATTCTGAAAGATTGCACAGAACAGTCTATCATGTACTTGCTCACGAGTACCGTCCAGTTTTTTGACAGATATGCAATCTTTCTTGCCTGTCATCTGTCGACTATTCTCGTTAACTTCGTACAAGTTTATTACCAAATTTTCAGTTTCTTCTGCCAATGTTTGTCCTCATTTGGCTTCCGGAAGTCAAAACTCCACTTTTGGCAACTAACTCTTTCGCTTTTATGGCTTAAAGTTGAGATGCACCGAATTCTCGCATGATTTGTCTACAACTCCAGGCCTTAGGCGCAGGATTGTGTAGATAAATCTTTCCTTTTTTTCTTTTATTTGATGAAGGACTTCAAGACCCGCTAAGTGATTTTCATCATCGCATCCTTCTTTTTCAGTTCTCGTTGGCAATCAAAAATCTGTGCCCGCGTTTATCTCTTCCTCTAGATTAATATCAGGCTCTTCTATAACTCTGTATGGCTGTGAATTGAGAGTTCTGCATTCTTTTCTTCAAGAACCACATATTTTACTGCTTTTCGGCAAATCAGGAAACACTATTTTTTGATTTTACGTTAGAAACCTCAGATCAATTTCTTTTACACGTTTCTCCTTATAGGAAGGGTTTTTACATCTGCTGCAGAAACTTTGCATCGAATACATGGTCAGCGCTAGATGACAATAAACGGCCTTTAGGGAATTTATAACCTAAACTGAATGAACAAAAACCACTGAAACTCAAAACTGAAAACTGAAACGAAACGCAAGAAATCACAGCAAGCACACACAGAAAAATTCTAAACCCTACACGTTGGCTGCTTTTACCTTTCAGGAGACTGAAGTCAGAGTTGAGTAACGCAGTACAACGTTTTGCTTGATGGCAGGAAACAAATGAAAATCTATGTATGTGGATGTCTTTTGTTTTTCGGCTATACACGAGACTAAGTTTAATCCAGCCAAAGAAAGGACGAATCCTGTATAATTTTTTTATATGAATAGTTAAAACTATTTTTCATTGATTTAAGAATCACTTTTAGAAAATTTAATTCTCGTTTGGAGAAAGGAAGTTATGACGATTTGAAAATACCCGCTTTGCCCGCGGGATGCAAAGTTCACCCCCTGTAGTTCGAGAAGGGATAGTAGCAAAAGTCTATAAATTGGTGGGTATACTACTATCATATAGGCAAACGACTTGTGACAATTTGAAGGCAATCAAAAGACATGACTTGAACCGTTTCCAATTGGAATCCATGATATTGTGCCCTGTTTTCGTAAGAAAATGCGTCGGTCAGCAATTATAGGAAGGCCTAAAAAGGGAGTGACAGAAAACGAGAGTTTGGTTTAGTCTATTCAGCCGACCATTATAAAAATATAATATTTCATATATTATTATAAATCTAATGTATTTCTACAAATTGTAAGCAGTGAATTGCGGCGATAAGCTTTGCCACGAAATGAAGTAAAAACAGCAACCATCTAAAATATTTTATTTTTCTGTAAAAATAGTTTATTTCTTAACCTGATTAATTTAAACGTGCATATATTTTAGGCTTTCCTAATTATATTTTCTATTTTGCTTACCTACAGAGAGAAACTTTTAATGACGTAAATTTGTTAATATTTTCTGATATATTTCGATATAATTCAACCTCAGTAACTCTAAAATGTAATTTTTTTTCGTGCGTATGTATGCCCTTAGAGAAATATTTACCATCTTAAATCTTTGTTTCATAGAAATCATTTGCCATGCTTCTGTAACTAAGATAAAATTTTCATATAAAATATAATAAGATTCGAATTTATATACTCCTAAGAAATTAAATTAGCCGCATTTTGAAAGGTGAAAATAAAAATATATGTGTTTAAATAATAAATGGCAACAAAATATACAGGCACACTCAAATAAAAAAGTTTACTTCCCAAAAAAGAGAACGACATTGCTTTTTTGCATTGGTTAAGAATAGTCAAAATCTGCATGGATTGGAATTTTCTGATTAACTTTTTTTCATTTGAGATTGAATTTTTAGTTTACTTTCAATTATCCCAAGTAAGCCACAATTTTTTTACTGTCAATGCATTTTTTAATAATAATATTAATAATATTATTCATATTAAAAAAGCATTATAATTATAATTTATTTATATATGAATAATAATACTTTAACATCTTTGTATCAGAAATACTTCTGCTGTGTATAGAAACATTCAGTTTGTTTAAAAATAAATAGATACTACTTATTGTTTCTATTCGCATTTCTCAAGAGAAAAAATGTAGCTTCATGTGCAATTTTTTTTAGAAAACAAAGAACAATTTTTTTGCGACTAAAATCTGCAGAAATGTTTTCAATTTTAAGGGCTGTTACAAAATTTGAGTTACAGCGGAAAAAAATAACTTTAGATTTTAGTGGGCTACTTGGGAAAGTTTGACCTAAAATAAGAATTCAAACTTAATTAAAAAATGTGTTATGCAGGAAATTCGAATCATTTTAGCTTTTCGCTATAACTACTCAATACGACAATAATAATTAGGTGGCTTTTTTAGCTTCGAAAACTGTTTTTTTGTGCTATTAATATATTTTTTGTTCTCTAAGCCTACAAACTATGTTGCTAGTGATATTTAGTAATAAAAATGTGTGTTGCTATATCTACTGCAAAAAAATGAGTCTAGCCGTGGAATAATATTGAAAATTTGAGTTTGTTTATAAATATTATTTAAAGAATTTACAGTTACTGTTAATTTAGGAAAAATGATAGCGAGTGGTCATGGTCAAGATGTTTTTGGTTGATTCTTCAAAGAATTGAGGCTATTCTTTGCAACATACGAAAAGTCTGGATTTGTTTGTAATGTTGGCTTTCGACCATGCCTATTGTCTTACGACACTGAAAGAAGAACAGTATATGTTAAAAATAATGTAAATACTCTAAATTTAACCACGTTTTATATAGTAATGAGTTAGATGTTATGCAAATATTTTACTTTAAACGAACGTGGTGTCTATGAATGTGCCGCCAGGCGCAACTCCTTTCAGCAAATTCCAGTTTTAGCAAATATTTCCCAGCATCGGTTAAGAAGAAGCAGAGATTCTGAAATGATTTACAAAAGAAAAAATTAATATAAAATTCAAAGTATCATAACTAGGAATTAAAAATGTTCTCCATTTTTTAATCCAATTACAAAAAATTTAATTTTATAGGTTACCAACTAAAATGATTGCTAAAAATGTAATTTTCATTTTTTATATTTACGAATTGTTTGAAGAAATAATTCTTGCTGACTTCCAGTATTTTGTCAAAACGTAAAAATTCGTTTGCGGGAGTTTATTCTTTTTAAAGAGAATGTTATTGTAGGTTGCCTATTATTTACTTATAACTAGTTGAATTATTAAGCAAATAAAGTTATTCAAACAAATAGAATTAGTTTAAATAATAAAAATACTTTTCAAAGTTGGTAAATGTTTTCTATGCCTACAATAATAATTTTTTGCCAAAACAAGCATTAGAAAGTTTGAATTTGGAAATACTAGGGGGTTGTAGAACGTTTATTAGAGTACTTAAAAATACTGAGAGGTTGTAGGATCTTTAAAGAAAGACTAGAAAATAGTGGGATGTTTTTTAAGATTTATAAGAGGAATTTAAAATACAGGGAGGTATTGCGAAGTATAAAGGAGATTGAATAATAACTTTTTTAAAACACAAAAGCGTTGTTCATTTGGGACTTTGTTATAAGAGTGCTTTTAGCAGAGATACAACAGAATGTATTGCTGTTGACAATGAGTTTGACTGGGATAATGTTAAAATTTTAAATAGTGAAAGTGACGAGAAAAAGAGAATCTATGAAAATGCTTTATATTAAAAAAGGAGTCATCTGTTAATTAAAAAAATTATTTGGATAAATTAACAAAAGTTATGCTACTATGATTCATTATATTTAATAATAAGGTTTTGTTAATCTTGATTTTCTTTGATGTTCTTTTATTTCTGGCGTGTTTATAATGGATATTTCTGGTGTGATTATAACAGATTTTCCTTTTGATCCTCAGTTGAATCTCCAGTGACAAAGAGAAAGCCTCACTGTTGCTACATGTTCAAATTTTCCTTACGTTGATAAAGGTGCTGTATAAGCAACGAAACGTTGTTAAATTTTATAAATATTCTTTTTCCTGAACTAATAATAATGAAAATAAAAAAAGACAAAAAAAAAATAAAAAAGAAAAGGACGGGGATTTGGTTTGCTTGCTTTTCATTTTTCTTACCTGGTTTTTCATTTTTGTCCGCAAATTGTTTTTTAGGAATTTTTTTGATTCAAAAGATTTTTTTTTAATTACAAAAGGAGCATTGTATAGTAGTTTTCGAATTTTCGTGGTCGGATTCTTGGTTTTATTTTTAGGAATTTTACACATGGACCAAAGAAGGTCTTAATTGCCGTTCCGAGATATTCTTGATGATAGCGGCAGGGCGTGCCATGTACACCCCGAGCATCAAGGACACATACTATCTAGTGGTCCAACTAATGGTGGAAAGACCTACATCCAAAGGTACAATGCGGCACTAATAGTGCTTTAGTATCATCTCTGGCACTCTTACAGCATTAGTCTTAATATCGCTCCGCTAAACGCTCCTCGGCATATAGATTTAACTGTCGAAAATGAGAAGTGCCGCATATACTAGAACTTTATATTCTCGACAATTGTTTCTGTTGCAAACTCGAGACCTGGCATAGTTTTCCTTGACTTCGAGAAGCGAACCATGTTCGTTATCGGATTTTCGGAACCAGCCGACAAAAATATCATAGCGAAGGAGAATGGAAAGAAAGAGAGGTAGAGAGATTTTACCCCAAATATTCTGTTAAATTAATCGTCCTTATCATCGACGCCAAGCTATCACAATATGCTAAACCACTTGCGAGAAAAATGCAGAAGACGGTCGTCCGTGGGTCAATATATGTCCTAAAGTGCACGAGACTTTTGCCGGAATAGAAAAAGTTACGGGGGGCCATGTCCTGTGAATACAGTAGTTGTAGCATCAAAACAGTGTTTTGTTTGGCCGAAAAATCACGAACAAACATTGAGGCATGAGCAGGTGCATTATCGTGGTGCAGTCGCCATGACTGATTTTGCCACAAAATTGGTAGTTTTTTTCGAATTATTTCACGCAAAAGTGTTATCTACCCGACCTTAAGCCTTGACAGAGGGATAGTAACAGTGCGTGGGGGGGGGGCCTTTAGTGAAGTGCTTGTGTATGGGCCGTATGGGGTAGAGGCACGCTGGGTGATCGCGTTGCGCGGGTGGGTGGTGTTGAGCGGCTGGGTTGCGTTACGCGGCCGTGTTGCGTGGCGCGCCCGGTTGCGTCGTGCGGCAAGGTTTCGCCGTGCGGTGGATCGCGCTATTGCGTGGTGGTCGATGCTGTGGCCGACGCGGCCCGTACCGGGAGCGTCCGGTTATTGGTGGCAAGGAAGACGTCCAGACGTGCCATGGACTTGGGTCCCTCGTTGCTCCTGCTGGTGGGTGGCGGGAGGTATGTTCGCCGGGCCCCGTTTGGCTGCATAAAGCGGCGCCAGGCAGTTAGGCCGTCCATACGGCAATGCGGGTGGCAGTAAAACTGCCGGTTCAAATCTCAAGTTTTCTTCTGTAGTGTGGCCGTGAAAACGGCCGATTCAATTTGTTTCTGGGGTTGTTCTTCCCCTTCCGCCGGTCACCGCCGAAGGGCGATGACCCTTTTTTTTTTTTTTTTTACGTGATCAGAATGTTCACAATGTCGGATATCGGTGATTTCTGGTAATCACCGGTGGCGGCAGTGGCGCGCTTGGCGGCGCGCGAAGTCCTTCTCGCAGCGGCGGCGAATTGGGGCAGTCCACTATGATGGGTGAGTGGTATGACGTTGGCCCTGGTCGGATGATCTCGAGTGGAGGAAATGCGTAGCGACCCTCCCTCGCGAAAGCTGGTAGTTGAAGGATGAGAGGGACCGCCCGGTTCCTAGGCGGCCCGCGTCGGCGAGGGTCCTGACTCCCCGGTCTTCCTCTCTTCT